>CAUYLG010046900.1:0-78054 GCA_963573385.1 Cacajao melanocephalus | reverse complement strand
TTGAGACAACACACAATGTTTAGTAAAACCACACAATGTCTCATGAAACTGCTATGCTGGAGCTCAGCATTCTGCTCCAAATATCAATAACAAGCAGTATTCTGAAGAAGTCATGCATCAACACTCTCCCCTTTCCCTCAGCTCAACAGCCTCCAGGAAAAGGTGAAACGTGTATGGGCTCGAGCTCAGAATGGCCACGGTACAGCTAAGCACCGTGAATGGGAGCGATCCCCACAATCAGCAAGCTACAGTGCCTTACCTACTGCCATGCAGCTAATTAGCAGCAGGACTATTTCCTACAATTTATTAATCCAGAGGCTGTGGTCCAGACGAAGTTTGAAAACATACTGGGTTTTTGTAGTTAACTTTGTTTTCCTTTATTCATAGAAAGCAACGAGATTTGCAGTCACACTGTGTGGGGTCTTTCACATTGTCCCAGTAGTCTGAATAAAAAACTGTGGATTATATGCAATGTTATTTCAAGATCATAAGATGTTTTGAAAACAGATGGCAGTATACATGAAAGATCACAGGAGATAGCAGTTCACAGCAGTAATTAAAAGGATCCTGTACAATAGAAAGGCTTTTAAATTAAGCAGTAAACTTTACATAATTAGGCATTCTTTTTTATTGTTCATATTTGGCATAGGTTTTAGACAGAATTTTTTTCTGCAAACAGTATCTTTTTTGTATATTTTATAGAGAAAAGGCATTTGAACATTGTGCTCAGTCAGAAATCAGAATGGGAGAGTAAAATGGGTGACAGAGAAATCACTGAAACACAAAATAGTTTAGGAATTTTCCTAAGGCCCTATAATGAACCCACTCCATCAACTGAAAAAAAAATGGCAATAATATCTTTCACAAGGATAGGATTGCTTTGAAAAGGAAATGTCATAATGTGAAAATTCTTTGAAACATTAAACATGGACAGACAATAGCATTAAAATATACTTTCACCAATTTGCAGTTCTGAAAAATGTGCTTTATTTCTAAAATAAAACATAAATGAAAACGTAAAAAGGATCTAGTACAGATTTCATGAATTTACTTGATAAATGGTACAAGTAGAAACATAGATATCAAAAAGTGGCCAGACCTTTAAGACCACCTAACCCAAGGTTTTCAGTCTTTGATGTAACATTTACTGAGTAACTGCTGTGGACCAACCACTGAATTAGGTAGTGGTGGTTGCTAAGACAAAGACAGTTATCTGAAGCACTTCTCTCCTAGATTTAAGTCCATGTTTATGTGTTTTAATAGAGTATGGAATATGAACCAAAATCAGCTTTTATGAATTAAAATAATCAAGTGTTTAGTATGGGAGAAGACAGGGTTATTGTGATGGAATAGAGAACATTTACAAATCCTTTTGCAGAAACAAACTTTGTTCCAATAAGGAGTTTAAGTTACCCATTCGATGCCCTAATACCATACATGAGGCAATGCTTTTTACCTCCCTAAAGTGTGATCCTGTACTAATCTCCAGATTCTTTGATACTTGCCTGCTCCTGATTTTTGGCAAGTTGGAATCTTGCTAAATTGTGGTCTTCCAACTTCTTTGCTATTTGAATTCTACCTCTTCATCAGCTCCTTTACTTTATTGAATCACCTCTCAAGTGCAAGAAATGGGATTTGTGTAGTGTCAAACATGAGACTGAAATGCAATATGGCCTTTGTGAATGTCAAGCTGCCCTCCATTGCCACCTATTCTGAAAATAAAATGACAGTTTTCTATGCAACAACCCTGCATGACCTGAACATGTACCCCAGACCCTAAAGTAAAATTAAAAAAAAAAAGAAATTTTACTTTTCCCACTAGTTAACGAAAGCCAGAATTGGTGACTACGTAGGTCACAAGTGACATTCTTTTCTTTTCTCTTCATTTGTCTTACAATTTTGCACCCATTTTAAATGAACCTACATGGATGGCACAGATTTTGTTCTTTTGGAGGACTTTACTTCTTCAACACATACAGTTGTGCTGGGCCTGTCCAGTAGCACCATGTCTTATGCCTGGGCTAATCAGGATTCTTTCAGGAAATGTGATATTTAGACAAAAGGAGAGTGACTGCATTTGCTGGAGTCACAGGCTGGGAGCCCAGAGTTGCCAATGATTATTTTCACTAAGCGCATGAAATATTCATATGAGAAGAAGGCAAACGGAGCTTAGAATGGGGGGATGCAGAGCCTTGATGGATTCAGATGGGTGACTGGTACAGCCCTCCGGGATGATGGGATCTTTTTCTCTGTTTTATTTTTTCTTAAGCTACCATAAGAGTTGCCAAAGGAAAATTTCTGACAAAAGCAAGAATGAATATACTTGAATTCCTAGAATTAGGCCTTTCATATAAGACAATTTCTCTGAATTCTTTTTATAAGCAAATTATTACATAAGAGATGGTATCTACAGTGAATCATGACCTAAGTGCAAAATTGTGCTCCTATATTGTCAGTTAGGTACCACTGAGAAGGGTCTACATACCCTGCCTAGGGCTTGGGGGGCAGTTTAGTAGGTATTTCTAGGTGATGGTCATGCTTGACTGTATCAGGAAAGTAAGAGTTATTTAACTATAGAGGTGTAGGACTCATTTTGTGTAAAATTAGAATGGAAAACCTAAGTCAAACTCTAAGGCACTTTCTGGCTGATTAAAGAATCCCAATCTAATAGTTTTATCTTCAGAAATGTCTTAACTGATTGCCTTCTGAGAGAAGAAAGGTGCTGTCCTGTTCCTGAAGGTGTTCAAACAGATGGCTTTATGACCTTTGGCTGGAGAATTAACAGAGGAAATTCAGATATTAGGTAGAAAATGATAACTTCAAATTCTGAGAACCCATGATTACTTTAAAATACAGATGATATATAAAATGCATATTTATTCCTATGTAAACAGAAGGTATAATCCCCTGAGCACATGGGTCCTTTGTAGAAGCCATGCCACTTTCAAGATACATCTTTCTAGGAAGAAAGAAGCATGTTTATTGCAACATGTAGAAGCAATTCATCTATCAGATAATGGGATCCAGCACAGCTCACACATGGGCCACTTGTCAAACAGGCAACTCAGAACACCCAGAAATTCAGATAAATCAGACCAAATCATGCCATGGAATCTGACAGTCTTATAAGCACTATAATCCTAGCTGCTAATGATATTGTGCCACTTATATCCAAAACAGAGATAAAATTACTGTGGACATTCTAAAGCAGCTAAAAGTGAAAAAAGCAAAAGGGTAGTCATCATGAAAAACTTTAACAACTAGAAGCAAGCAGGGACTAGGTCAGAGATCCTTGATCTTTAGGGAAATAGAAATTAAGGAATGAATTAAGTAGTTCTAATAGGCAGTGTTTGGACAAGAGTTCACTGCTGAATCTTTGATCATTACCATAGGTTAGCAAAATGGAAGAAAAAAAAGAAATGAACATTTTGTTTGGGAAATAAATGTTTATTTTTCCTCATGTCTTATTCATGCAATGAAATATTCAACATCACAAAATAAACATATCCACAAACGTATATTTATGTAAACACGTGTGTGTATAGAAAAAGCGATGCATACACTTGTGTATGCATACACAAGTGCACATTTACCTTCTTTCTAAAGCAAAATATACCTAACACAGAGAATCTTTTCTTTGTGACATGAGGCCAATAAATATTTGCTAAGTAAATTAACTAATGAGTGATTGCTATTCTAGAGGTTGTGATTACAGTGGAGCATTAAATGGACATAATTCATGACTAAGGTGTCTCAATTGTTCACAGACTGGAGTCATCATTGTTACCCATTCTAATTCAGAAGGCCTGCAGGATTTATTGCTAGATGGAGTAGATTTGCCTTGTCCTGAATGACCCTAGCATACTGGATATTTTTAGTTTCCTAGTGCTCTTAGTTGCCTTTATCCACAGCCATCAGTGCGCTACTGGCTCAAGGATTGTTTGAGACAGTTCAGAGTTGTCTGCATGGATATATCAAAGACCATCTTTATGATCTTTAAGACAAATATTTTCATTGTTCAAGTCTTTGTTTATATCTTTTCTTTATGGGTCCATAGCTACAAATTGTTATACATATGGTTTTTCATGGGACAAGGAGTTACAGTAAATAAATATGGTAAAACCACTTTAGTTGAAAGAAGAAAATTGATGTTTTGTAAGCAAGTGAGCAAAGAGATCTACTTTGATCCAGGGCGATCTTTATAGGTGTTGCTGCCCTTTTGTAAAATAAATACAAATTTTAGACTAGGAAAATTTTATGAGCAAACCAGAAAGTGAAACAGTTAAGTAAGAGAACAAACTAAAATCTATTTTATTACTGAAAAATGCTTTTTTAAAGATCTGATTTTTTTTTTGCTTCATGTATAGCAAATGTATTGTCCTCTCTCATAGATGACTAGTTAATATATAGGCTAGCTGAAATATTGTATATAGAACCATTTAATTTATATAAATAATCTTTAAAGAATTTATTCCATAGTAATGTATTAAATTTGTGATGTTCATCTATTAATTGTAGAAATTCATATAAAAACACAGAATATGTGTGGAAAGGTAGATATACACATACACATACACACACATGCACACAGATTCATGCACACACACACACCCCACATACACACCAGTGAACAGTTGGACAGAAGTCTTCATTTTTTTCTTAACCTGATATCTGATATAGTTGACTTGAAAATAATATATGACACAAAATGTATTTTCCAAATATAAAATCTCTTGGTAGACTTTAAACCTATGAAAAATTTAGGGCACCATTTAGCACATTATAAGTTTAAGTATAGATAACAAATACATTTTAGGTTACAGATTAACCTACAGATGAAAAAAATGTTTAGATGATTATAGTGCCCATAGTATTAAATTCCTTTAGTTGACTTGACCTTGAAGATCTTGCAATAGCCGGAAGTTATTGCGATTTCACAAGGAAGATTCTGTCTGCATCCTCTTGTTCAATGCAGCCCATTTGCTGTGACTTCTCATTTAGTCACTCTGGTTTGATTCATGAACGATACATAAAGCTGCTTGAATATGCATAGGAGGCCTTGCGTTCAATCTAATATTCTCTGTTCACATCTGCAATTCTCTGAATATTCTAAATGAATAATATATCAAAACAGATGGCAATTTTTTTCCTCCGTAACTCACCTGAAATAGTCCTTGACCTCAATGTGAGTTCGGTTGACTCGAATCTGCAAAATTTGTTCCCGTGGGAATTCAGAGTATAGGAATAGGAGTAAAATGTGTGGCTAATATTTATTTTCCTCTCCCAAGTTGTACTAATTAATCCCTAGGACTGATAATACAGGTTTTCACATATCAGATAATTTTGATAAAAGCTCACAAATTAACTTCATAAAACAAGTTGACATATGTTAAACCCAAGCCTCGGTTTCTCTTCAGTGGTAAGATGATACCCAGACTATTTGTGTTTGTTGTGGGCTCTTAAGAAACTTTGCCTTTTATTGTAATTCTAATGTGTCAGGATAAAGTATATATTTAAATATCTGAGAGACTTTAAAATTGACATATTTTGAAGAGATACCTGTAGTCTCTTGTTCAATTAGGCATTATTCACAATAACCAAGATATGGAAATGATGCAAATGCTCATTGACAGATTAATGGATAAAGAAAAGGTGATAACACACACACGCACACACACACACATCATATTTTATTTTTCTCTCTATATATATACACAGTCTGCCTTTTGTATCTCTGGATTCCACATTTGTGGATTCAACCAACTGTGAATAAAACATAAAACATATTAGAAAAACATAAGAATTCAACAATAAAAAATAGTACAAATAAAGGAGTAACAACAATTTACATAGCATTTACATTATATTAGTTATTATAAATGATTCCATACAAATTTAAAGTATACAGAGGATTTGTGTTGGTTATATGCAAATACCACACCATTTTATTAATATATGAGAGATTTGAGCATTTGTGGACTTTGGTATCCAGGGGGGTCTTGAAACCAATTCCTGTGGATACTGAGGGATGACTATATACATCATGTTACTCAGCCTTAAAAAAGAAGGAAATCCTGCCATTTGTAACAACATAGATGAACCAAGGAGACATTATGCTAAGCCCATCACAGAAGTCAAATGTTGCATGATTCCATGTATATGTGGTATCTAAAATAGTCAAACTCATAAAAGCAGAGAATGAATGATAGTTGCCAGGGGCTGGGGAACAGGGAAATGAAAAACTGTTCTGTGATGGGTTAAAGTTTCTGTTATGCAAGATGAATGAGTTATAAAGATCTATTGCACAACATAGTACCTATCATTAGCAATATGGTATTGAGCACGTTAAAAAACATTGAGGATAGATCTCATGTTAAATGTTCTTATGCAAAACAAACATGCACACATGCACACACACACACAGACAAATTTGAGATGATGGATATGTTTGTTACCATGTTGTAGTTATGGTATCATGAGTATAGGCATGTGTCCAAACTTATCAAGATGTATACATCGAATGTAGGCAAGTTTTTGTATGTCCATTATACATCAATGAAGTTAATAAAATATCTCCTTTCAGTGCGAAAAAAGAAATTGAAATCTCAATGTTTTGTATCCTAGAAGTCTACTGATATGAACATCATCTTGCTCTGGCAGAGGTCAATAGTGGTGCTCTTAGTGGAAGCAGATGACAGAACTCCTCACACCAGAAACATACCTAAGTACACTGGAAACATACTCCACAGTGGCACATGGTGTGTCACAATTTTCTACATAAAATGGAATTTCCTTTAAGATGAAGCAGCGACTGACACTTAGGTGTGCAGGCACATGTGTGGGTCTATATGTATGTGTATAAGGAGGGCAGAAGACAAGCTCTCAATCTAGGAAATGATAGAATGTAGTTTTACTTTTTGAAATAGAAAAACATTATACTTTATTCAAAAATTTCTTCATTCATCTTGATTTGGCAAGATAAGTTTTGGATTTCTTCATTCCAGTGGTCATTGGAATCGTCACTGGAATCTTGGTCCACTTCATGAGTTCATTTTCAATTATCTCATAATAAATATTTGTTGAATTGATCGATTTTTTTTTGAGACGAAGTCTCACTCTGTTGCGCAGGCTGGAGTGCAGTAGTGTGATCTTGGTTCACTGCAACCTCTGCCCGGGTTCAAGCAGTTCTCCTACCTCAGCCTCCTGAGTAGCTAGGACTACAGGTACCCACCACCACACTAGGCTAATTTTTGTATTTTTAGTAGAGATGGGGTTTCACCATATTGGCCAGGCTGATCTTGAACTTCTGACCTTATGATCCACCCACCTTGGTGTCCCAAAGTGCTGGGATTACAGGCATGAGCCACCATGCCCAGCCAAATCGATTATTTTAACAAGGATTTTAAAGAAAATGGGCTGGCAGCAGTATTGCAGTCTACAGGTAACATGGATCCTATAGTTCTTGGAGCTGTCCAAAACCAGATTCCTTGTGACATGGTAAACTCTTTACCTAATCAAATTTGAATTTGACAAACCTCAGTCATGTGTAGATGTCATCATCAGACTCCTTCCCTACAAATGAACACACTCAGCTCTGCAGAGCGTTTAATTTAAAACTCTCCCATGATATTTCACTTTAAAAAACAATATTTTACTTTAAAACATTTTCCTTGAAATCTTCAGATATAGTGTGGGGCTAAAGGTGGAGGAGTCTCAATTAAAAAGCTTGAATTAGAATTCTGGCTCTATTACTTTATGTATGACTTTGGACAGTTTATATAAAATGGGAATGATTGGAATAGCCATTTAGGATTGTAATGATTAAATTAAACAAAAGAGGCACCATGCTTGGCACTTAGTAATCATTCAACAAATGTTAATGTAACTGTTATCATTACCTCTTCTTTTTTTTCTCTCATTTTCTTAAACTTTTAAGTTGAAGAGTACACGTACAGGTTTGATTTTCCTAAACTTTTAAGTTGAAGAGTACACGTACAGGTTTGATTTTTCCTAAACTTTTAAGTTGAGGAGTACACATACGGGTTTGTTACACATGCAAACATGTGTCATGGGGGGTTGTTGGGCAGATGATTTCATCACCCAGGTATTAAGCCTAGTACCCATTAGTTATTTCTATTGATCCTCTCCCTCCTCCCACCCTTTGCCCCCTGATAGGCCTGTGTGTGTTGTTCTCCTCTATGTGTTCACGAGTTGTCATCGTTTAGCTCCCACTTATAAGTGAGAACATGCAGTATTTGGTTTTCTGTTCTTGTATTAGTTTGCTAAAGATAATGGCTTCTAGCTCCATCCATGTCCCTGCAAATGACATGATCTCATTCTTTTTTTATGGCTGCATAGTATTTCAGAGTGTATATGTACCATATTTCTTTTTTGTCTAGTCTATCACTGATGGACATTTAGGTTGATTCCATGCCTTTGCTATTGTGAATAGTGCTGCGATGAACATACACATGCATGTGTCCTCATTTTGAAGCTAAAGGTTAATATATCAATTATAGTTTCTACATGCATTGGTGCTATAAACCTTGAATATAAATTATTAAAAGATTTGCTTATATGGGTTTCAAAAATGTCTACTTTCTAAAGGGTGGGTAAATTTGTGAACTACTTATTACTTAAGGCTAAAATGCTCCAGGTATCTTTTGCCTCATCAGAAATGACTGTTTTCATTTGTGGAATTCAAAGAAAACTATCACAACCTGAGTCTCTTAAGACTAATTGCATTTGTCGGAGAATTATTAAACAGGCACAGATACACAGAAGTATAATTTTTGACATTTAATACTCTAAAGTAAAAGTTGAAATTAAGTGTAAGAAAAATGTCATTTATTTTTTAAGAAGTGCATGAGTGATAAAAATAGTCTTTCAATTAATGTTCATGCCCTCAGAGTCATACTTTGGAATTAATATAAATTAGTCCCCAGAAATCTATTTTAATAAGTCATTTGAGAAGAGAGAGAAAAATGATATAAGCCTGTCCCCTGAGAAATAAATAACTCTTTTTCAAGTTCAACTTGGGCTTCTGGACCAAAAGTGACTGGATCAAGAAATTCAGGTTAAAACAGAAGTATAAAAAAGAATATTATTCTTAAACAGGATGGTCTATTCTGATGAGATTTGCATAAATCCCAAAGTCCAGTGGAGAAAAGTGGGCAAGAAAAAAAGACAAGTGAGATAAAAATTACTTAACAGATCAGAAGTCTTAGGGGATTAACAAGAAAACAACAAAAGACTGCAAAGCCATTTCTCTATCCTTAAGAGGAGATCATTCAAAGCTATTTTAAAATCAAGAAAACAAAAGTCACTTCTCAAATCCATCCCTAGGACAAAAAGATATTAAATCTGAGCCCAATTTGTATTGAATTTTGTTTCTAAGATGGCTTAAAAGAACCTATAACTTCACTTTGGAAAGGCACCAGATTAGAAGACATAATTATTTAGCCCTTTGCTAATTCTTTTAAATTTAATATTCCATAAGCTTGATAACTTCATCTTTCTATAAAATCCTGTCTCTGAATTGATATTTTTAGTATCAAATTACATGGTGATGGAATCCATTCACACATACACATGCACTCACCCCAAGGTATCATCCAAAATTCTAAGTTTGTTTCTAACTTAAAAGTATAATAAAATAGAATATTGTTCTGTCTCTCTTACTGTACACTTGTTTTTGCCTCAAACATGGAGAAACCAAAAGCATTCTTTTCTAAAGATTTTATTTTGCTTTGTTTTGCAATTCACATTTATCTAGATATTTTCTTGATTTTTTTTCTACCAGTGGGTATTTCCAAATCTAAACTGTATTGCCTTAAAGAGATGCACATAGGAAAACTGTTACCAAGAATCTTTTCTTAATTAAAACATTGTTTCATTACTTCTCAGACCACACTTAGCAGGAACAATCCTGTTAAGTAGAAAGCTCTGAGGTTCTGATTCTGGTTGAGTTAGGAAATCAGAATCAGTTGTGTTTGCTAATAAGGGTGGCCCTTAATCATAATGAATAAAGTCAAAGGATATGCCTAGGAGATGAGAGTAAATTTAGATATTAACAGACCAATTCAAAGGGAGTGGGCAAAACATTCCTTTTCCTGAGACTTTACACTACTAGTTAACAATTAGAGGACTAAATAGTGCCAAGCATGTTCTTGAGGCTTTACAGCAATGCATAAGTTTGAATGCATACAAGAATTGTTTAGGAATTTTGTCAAATATGATCATCCCTAGTTTTTTACCTTGGAGACCCTAATCCAAGAAGCTTGGGTTAGAGTCTGAAGATCTGCCTGTCTAAGGAGACTCCCAGTAAACCTAATCATGAGAGATGTTTGGCAGACTCTGTTTGAGGTATAAAAAAGGAGCTGATGAGGCAGAATGGCTTTCTCTTTTTTTGTTTGTGTTACCAGTTAGTTTCCCTTTTCTTTGTTCCCTCTTTATTATCAGCTGCTTTGAAGCTGTGACCTCTTTATTGTACTTTTTGTACCTTTAGAATCTTTTCCCCTTTCTTCCTTAATTTTGCTTTTCTGAGATTTTATTAAAGTTTTCACTACACAAATCTGATAGCTTAGTGCAAGGGGCAGTGAACTGTGGCCCCCAGGCCAAACTGGTGACACCCACTCATTTATAGATGTCTGTGTCTGCCTCTGTGATATAATGATAGAGGTAAGCAGAGACCATAGAGCCCAGAAAGCCTAAATTTGTATTACCTGGCTCCTCTTTACAGAAAAAGTTTGCTCAACACTAGCAAATTCAGGATGGATGGAATCATTGAGCCTACCTTAAGAAATCTTAGAAGCTGTGGCTCATGCCATAATCTCAGCATTTTGAGTGGCTGAGCTGGGAGATTTCTGGATCACTTGAAGGTTTTAGAGGCCAGCCTGAACAACATAGCGAGATCCTGTCCCTACAAAACATTTAAAAAATAGCCAGGTGTACAGTCCCAGCTATGTGGGAGGCTGAGGCAGAAGGATCTCTTGAGCCTAGGAGCTGGAGACTTCAGAGAACTGTGATTGTACCACTGTACTCCTGCCTGGGCACCAGAATGAGACCCTGTCTCTAAAAATGTAAAAAAAAATAATAAGAAGAAATCTGAAAAGGAATATGAAGGCTGGTTTGAGAGCAGCCAAGATGTTTTCTTCTAAGCCCGTGCATTGGACTCGGCAAAGGATTGTCTAGCATTGGTAGGACAACCAATCCAATCTCAGCAGTGGAGTGTTATATACCAGAATCTCAGGATAAAAGACTTCAGTCACAGAGATCAGTCTTGCCCTAACCCATGCCGAGTGGGTAGCTAGCTAATCAATTGTTCATTTAAGTCTAAAATTCTTTTGTATCATCTTGAGTCTCATAACAGACCCCCTGGTTTGCAGCAGCAGGGCTTACACAGATAAGAATCAAGTTGATAAGGCATTAGAAAGGGATTATGAAAGCCAGCTTAATTAAAGAAACTTCAATGGGATCATAAATAATCAGTGCAAGTTATTAACTTTTGACAACTGCTCATCCGTATTGAGTTCGAATGACTTCTGGCCTATAAAGTCCTTAATTTAATTCTGAGTGAATACAGTTCCTAAGAGAAAATGCTCCTTAGAATATATTGGCTCTAATCAACAAATCTTTGAAGCAGAACTTTCCTCCAGATATGCCTAAAGATACTCTGCATTTTTTTTTATATTCAAATTTTTGATCCATTGTCTTTTTCGACTTAAAAACTTCACTGGCCAAGCTTCAGGATCTTCTATATAAAGCAGATCAAATGTCATTTTCTTTATAAACCATACCTTAGACCTTGTTGGAATCGCTTTTTATTTTCTTTCTATTCATTCAACATACTTGGATATTTGCCATAATAACCATAATTTGATTTGGCAGTTTTAGTAATGTATAGCCATGAATTCTTATGAAAGCATAAACTCCATGCGATCTCACAGAGCATAGTTTATTCTGCTCTGACTCCTCCAAAACGCCTGTAATAGTGCCTTGCATGCAATAGATGATCAATATAATTCTAGAATGAATTACAGTTTGTTCTCCTGTTCTCCATAGGCATACTTTTTATATGTTGGTCATATATAGGTATCCAAGAAAAGTTTTCTCAGTGGGAGATATGTAACTTTTACTTTTTGCTCATAAAATTCTCTTTAGAATTCAGTACCCTTTTCTCATTGTGTTAATTTTTGTTTGCTTATTTTTTTAAACATATCAGAAACTGAGCAAAATAAAGAGTGGTTATTTTGGAAAGAAAGACCAAGCTGCTTGATTTAACTTTTTAATTGGTCAGAGATAAACCTTCTGTTCTGTGTTCTGCATGCTTTTCCATATTAGTGTTGATTTTTACTCAATGTATCTATGAAATAGCTTGCTATGTGGTTTTTAAAAAGCAGGAATATGGAAGCCTGAAGGATAGTGTAGGTCTTACTAATGTCATGACTCCGGGAGTACTAAGTGACCACAGGGGACTTGCCAACACTATTTCTAAAAGGTTTCGGCAGGTGTAGTGTAGATCCAGATTTTTCAAACTGTTCTAGAAAGAATATTGGTAGATGTGGCAGACATTAGATAACTGTACTTAACCTCGTTAGATACACTGTTTTTCAATCTGCAAAATTCATACTGATGATTTCCGGATTAGAAATGTTGTGGAAAAAGTACTCACATAAAAAAGGTTGCTGTGAAAAGAATAAAAAGTACGGAGTTATTTGCATTTATCAGAATGCAAAGCATATGCACTGTACATTTCATTTACTTCTATTACCACCTCAACCTTAGACGATAGCAGATAGCAAAGTTGCTGTTTATGCACACACAGGCCTTATGCTTAAGTTTCTAGCTGAGATAATTCATAAAAAGAGTGAGAGAGAAGTAGAAAGCAAAGGTGAACTAAGCACAGAGAAGCATCCCAGAAAGCCAGGAAGATGGGTGGGGAGACCCCCAGACAGTGCCCACAGGGGAGTAGCCCAAATTCTCCTTTAGACTTCTCTTTTATGCACAGGAAGACAGAGCTGTGGAAAGGAACAACCACTAACAGCATTTAGAGGAGTTAAGTGTCTCAGTCCTGGGGCAAACTTGAATGTAAAGAAACAACACTTGTTAGAAAATAGAAAGAAAAGCAAATAAACCTTAATTACTATTTTGAAATTCAAACCCAACATAATATGCCCTCGGGTCAATAACCTTTTTTATTCCAATGAATTTAATAACTGCTCAGTGAAAGGATAAATGTATCCTTTTGGTTAATTTGTTTTTTAATGCAGAATTTCACAGAGTTACTAGAATGTAGAATATACCTCTTGTTTTTCCCAGAGCAGACATTCTCAAAGGGGGGTCTGAGGAGGTTTGGGGTTTCCTTTTCAATGACAGATGTTTGTGAAGTCAAATTTTCTTTATTTACTTCAACCAAAAGGACATGCAATAGACTGAATGGAGAAGCAGCTATGAGACTCCAGTTGTCTTTTTTTTTTTTTTTTTTTTTTGAGATGGAGTTCTGGCTCTGCAGCCCAGGCTGGAATGCAGTGGCACAATCTCAGCTCAATGTAACCTCTGCCTCCCGGGTCCTGGTTCAAGCGATTCCCCTGCCTCAGCCTTGTGAGTAGCTGGGATTACAGGTGCATGCCACCATGCCCAACTAATTCTTTTTTATTTTATTTTATTTTTTTTATTTTTAGTAGAGATGGGGTTTCACCATCTTGGCCAGGCTGGTCTTGAACTTCTGACCTTGTGATCCACCCGCCTCGGCCTCCCAAAGTGCTGGGATTACAGGCATGAGCCACCGCGCCTGGCTGACTCCAGTTGTATTTTATCGAGACATTAAAATTTGAAAAGTATAAATCAATGCCGTATTTCTTGCTCCTTTTTTTGATGTTAACATGTTATTTATGTTAACATGTGCTGTGGTCTGAATGTTTATGACCCTCCAAAATTCATATGTTGAAATCCTCACCTCCAAGGTGACAGTATTTGGAGGTAATAAGAGAGGATTAGGTCATGAGGATAGAGCCTGAATGAACGGCATTAATGCCCTTTCAAGAGAGACTCCCTGGCCCCTTCTACTGTGAGGATGGAGTGAGAAAAAGGCTAAGAGGAGTTGGGCCTTTGCCAGAACCTGACAGCGCTGGTGCCCTGATCTCTGACTTCTACCCTCCAGAACTATAAGCAGTAGATTTCTATTATTTATAGCCACTCAGTCTATAGTATTTTGTTATAGTAGTTCAAATGGACTAAGACAATATTTAATGGGTTTATTGTTATTTTAAAATGAATTAATAAATAAAACCTTAAACAATATTTCACTAAAAATTTTAATACAGTAAATATCAACAGATATAAACCACATGAAGAAAGTATCTTTGGAATCCTCAATAATTTTTAAGCATGTAAAAGGTCCATACGATTAAAAAAAATTGAAAACTATCTTAGAGAGAAGTCTGATATGATTTGTTTTCCAAAATTATTTGAATCATAACAAAAAGCAATCACACTTTTTGTGGGAAACTATATGATCACCATCACAAGGCTGGAATCTTGGGATAGGGAGAGAGTGATGGCTGCTCTGAAAGAAAAGAGCTGTGTCTGATTTGTCTACGTATCTCTGCATGGAAGAGTTACTAGGAAAATAGTTCTTCCCAGAGGAGGAAGACTGAGGAAGTTTATTCTGAAATGTGATTCTTTTACCCTCTGTGCATAGGGCACATACCAGGAGTTAAATCTTGGAGAAAGGGCTGGGCATGGTGGCTCATACCTGTAATCCCAACAATTTGGGAGGCCATGGTGGGTGGATCACTTAAGGTCAGGAGTTCGAGACCAGCCTGACCAACATTGTGAAACCCCATCTCTACTGAAAATACAAAAATAGTGGACACGGTGGTGGGCACCTGTAGTCTCAGCTACTTGAGGGGCTGAAGCAGGAGAATCACTTGAATGCAGAAGGTGGAGCTTGCAGTGAGCTGAGATATTGCCACTGTGCAGCAACCTGGGCAACAGAGTGAGATTCCGTCTCAAAAATAAAAAAACAAAAACAAAAGAAACCTTAGTGAAAGTGTAGGCTTCAAAGGTGAAGGAGTGAACTACAGATTATTAAGCAAAGATGGTAAGCCAAGTACAGGCTTACCATGTCCCAACTCAGGAGATTGAGCCAAGAAGGACCCACCCACCCAGGAATAGAAGAGGCTCACAGTTTCCCAAAGCTGCCTGTGGAAAATTAAGTAAAAAGCATAAATACAAGTGTTCTGGATCCTCTTCTAGAGAATAATTCACTAAATTGGGAATGGGCCTTCAAATTTATATTCTAAATAAACATTCCCAGGTGACGATCAGAGTAAAGAAAATTTGGGAAACTCAAAGCAGGGAGAATGATCTGAATAATTTCTGGAATCAGAGTGCAAGCATTTACAGAATGTTTTCACATGACGCACAAATGGGCATAAGTGGAAGGGGCAGGTTTGTGATAGAACCAAATGGATCAGGCTGAGCGCACAAACAAGAGACCTTCTAAATATTTGAACATGGAGGAGAAAGGAAGAAGGCAGGCCCAGATGAACTTAAGTAAAGAAGGAGGGTGGTTCAAATGGATTTTAACTGACTTATTTTTATAAATGGATGTTGGAGACAAAAATATCCCTGGTGCAAAGATATCCATGTCATCTTGAACTTGAAGGGAAATTGTAAGTGGAGACTAAGAAGCTCTGCAGGTCCTTGGCATCTCAAAGTTCTGCTTATTCTTGAGATGAACAAAATCATCATAAGTCGCTATTCATTCTCCCTTTGAGAGGCCAATGCAAGTCTGGCTTTTTTTTATGATGTGCAGTGTTATAATAATGAAGATGTGGGTATGGAGGGAAGAAACCAGAAGGGCACTGGTGCTAATGGTGGTGATGGTGGGAGGGTGGATGAAAGAGGAGGAATGGTTATTGTAATGTGAAGGAGAGCAAGAATGGCTAAACCTTTAAGGTTTGCAAAAGTTTCCTCCTGCAATATGGTTTTGAGATACTGTTTTAGCACTTCTCCCTCTGAGCTGCTGACATATCATGTTGCCTTTTGCCTAAGTTACTGTCGACAGACACTCACTGTCTTTAACACATGACTGTGATGAATCTAGGGAAGACATGCCACTAGAGGGTGTAGGGGAGGATGTGTTATCACAGGATCAGTTCTATACATCACATTCATGCAAGGCAGGCCTACAAGAACACCAACCTTGTGCAATGACAGCATGAGTATTGAAACATTTTGTTTTTAAAACATGTGATGTGACTTTTGCCGTCAACGAACAAGGCTAAATGATATACGGCTCACAGCCTGCTCCTCTTTTTTTCTTTGTGATGAAAAGGACTGCAAAATAAGATTTTAAGTATTTACAATCATCTAATAAAATGCTTCATGAGTATTTATGAGGTACTTCTTTAACAGGATAAATTGTAATATTAATCAAAATCAAGACTAGTACTTGGAATTCTCCCAAAAAAAACCCAGATCATAGACAAAGCTTTTCAGGTATTTCCCAATTCATTAATTTTCAGTTAAGTTGTTTATTTAATTCTTTCTGCATGTACCAGAATGCAGCTATTTGACAGGAAGTCAAACAATGTTAATATGAATTGCTCTTTGCTGGTTTATTAGCTAAATCATGATGATTTGGGATATTGTTAATAATAAATAAAATCTCTAAGTGAATATGCATGAATGTAATTTCATTATGTTTTTATTTCCTCTCTGTTCTGTGATTGAGACCCCAAGGGAGGCAAATCCATACATCAAAGTTAATTCTTTGCAAACCCTCCTTTCTCAGTCCTTCTCTCTTTTACCATCCAGCCCCCTCTTGAAGTCATCCTCACAGGGTTAATGAGAATTCTAGACAGAAGTATATTTATAATTAAGCATTACTTAGACTACAATTTGACCCACTTTCCTCATAACTGAAAGTTACAGGAACACCAGATCTTGCCCTTTTTTATTGCTGTTGTTCCTATAGATAGGATCCTGACATTAGAATCATAAGGCTTTCGTTTAAGAATTGCTTAAGATATTTTTCAGGCCGGGCGCGGTGGCTCATGCCTGTAATCCCAGCACTTTGGGAAGCCGAGGAGGGCGGATCACGAGGTCAAGAGATCGAGACCATCCTGGCCAACACAGTGAAACCCCGTCTCTACTAAAAATACAAAAATTAGCTGGGTGTGGTGGCGCGTGCCTGTAGTCCCAGCTACTCGGGACGCTGAGGCAGGAGAATTGCTTGAACCTGGGAGGCGGAGGTTGCAGTGAGCCGAGGTCGCGCCACTGCACTCCAGACTGGCTCCCAGTGGCAGAGTGAGACTTTGTCTCAAAAAAAAAAAAAAAAAAAAAGATGTTTTTCAGATCTTGAATTTCAACGGAACAGCTGATATTAACCAGTTTGAAGACTCACAGAGGAATGAAATCAGCATGATAATTCAATTTCTTCATTTTCCTGTCCTATAACTTCACCTTGCACCCTTCGACCAATCAACTATTTCCACATTTTGGCCCACTCCAAATTCATTAAAATCTCTAGCACCAAGCTCTTTGGGGAGATGGATTTGAGGTCTTCTCCCATCTCCTGTTTTGGCAGCTCTACAATTAAGCCTCTTTCTCTACTGCAAACTGGTATGTTGGTGTATTGCCTTGCCTTGCACATTGGGCAATGAACCGATTACAGTTCCAGTCTCAGGAGGGTAGAGATTGAGGCATAGCATTTTAAGGGAGTGAGACAGACCATTCAATGGTTTGAGGAATTAGAAATCCAAAGACATCCATATTTTAAATCATCTGTATTAGACCCAGAAAAAAATATCAGGAAGGATTTAGGTTGCTTTAACTTTTTGAAGCCCAGTCTGATAACATATAAAAGGAGTGAATATTCTGCAAGATTTTTGTGAAACAGTGCAATCATTTATATGAGGATATATCTTCATTTGGTTTTATTTGAACCTTGAGTTGTATCAGAAAAATTGGTTTTGCATCTGATTGAAATCTCACAAGCAATATTTACGACTTACACAGTTTTTATTTCATCCCACGGCATCATCACTGTTAAAGCCACCACAAGTAGAGAAAAAAGTGAAAAGGCAGTGTTAAATAATATGACCTGCCATGATAAGAATCCTATTCCAAAAAGGCCAGTGACAATGTCAAACTTTACCTGAGCCCTGTGCTCCTGAAAAACAGGGTCAATAGGAACAGCCAAGAAATCTTCTCATCCCTTTTGTGTTCCTGGAAGTGGCTTACTGCAAAGGACCACCCTTTCCCTATGGCTTAGATAAGAGTCAAAGATGGCCCCTTGGACCTATGACAAAGCCAGATATATAGCTCCTCCAAATTTCCATTATTTGTCTCACAAGCAATTAACTGAATTGTTTGCCTCTACTAACCTATCTGGACAAAATGTCCACTAACTTATCTAAATTTTAATCAAGTTTCTCTCCTTAACTCAGACCTGTAAACTCTGACCTAACCTTGAGCATTGGAATAAGGAACAATCCCTCTTTAACAGCCCCTCCTGAGGCTTGCTTGACCTCAGGAAAAAACATTCCCTAATCAACTGTCCAATCACATCTCCCCCATATACCACTACCCCACATCTGATATTTTCTGGCCTTGTTTTAAAAGGGTACCTGATGAAAGACACAGTCATGACAGTGACTGGCATTGAAAGAAGCCTTTTCTAGTCATTGATCCCTACAAACAGGAGGCAAGAAGGACACACAGGGCCATATGATGGAGCACTGTTGTTTATCAGGAGGCAGAGGAAGTGAGGGGTGATAAGGTTTGGCTCTGTGTCTGCACTCAAATCTCACCTTGAATTGTAATAATTGTCACATGTCAAGGACAGGACCAGGTGGAGGCAATTGAATCATAGGCATGGTTTCCCTCCTACTGTTCTCGTGATAGTGAGTGAGCTCTTGTGAGATCTGATGGTTTTATAAGCATGTGGCATTTCCCCTGCTGGCACTCACTCCATCCTGCTGCCCTGTGAGGAAGGTGCCTGCTGTAATTTCCACCATGATTGTAAGTTTCCTAAGGCCTTCCCAGCAATGCGGAACTGTGAGTCAATTAAACCTCTTTCCTTTATAAATTACCCAGTCTCGGGTATTTCTTCATAGCTGTGTCAGAGCGAACTAATACAGGGGGAACCCAAGAACAAAAACCGTTATCTTGGTTTCTGCAGGATGAAATGGGGAGGCAGGATAAGGAGATGTAGGGGTGGCTAGTTTGAATAATTTCAGCAAACTCTGCAGCATGGTGGCTGTCCCTATTTGTCTGGCTCCTAGTCCTGGGATGATTAGGTTAGAGGAATGGCGGCCCATGTGTAAAGCCCTGTGAGATCTTAACAAAGGATGTGGTGTAGGCATGGGCTCCAGATTCATTGTCTTGCATATAGAAGGTGTATCCATTAACATATGAGTTCTTTACTGTCTCTAGAAATTGGCTAGCTCTGAGAGAGCCAATCCCTCTAAGCTCAGCAAGGGCCCAATTGTCAAAGCATCAAAAACACAGAATACAAAGACATGATTTGTCTTATAAACATGATTATTAAGGACTCATTGACTCCTATCTACAAAAGAAAAGATAATTTTGCCTCACTGTTGGGATCTTTGTAGATATCATGGTCACAACAGTCTCCCCATTGCTATTAATATAATCTCCCTTTGTTTTATTTCAATAACTGTTTGTATAAAGTTTCTTTTTACCCATGTCTGTATTTGTTTTTCGTTTGATACTAAGGATATTGACCATTAGGTTCAGCTAAGTCACTTCAGCAAGTTTGGGAGGTGTGGTGGGTTATGGCAGATGGGCCCATTGAAGGTCTATATGAGATTGAGCCTGCTGCCTTGTGATTTATCAGAAGGAAATCTTTTATTTTAATGAGTTTTATCAGAGTCAGTATATTAGTTTCCTATTGCTGTGGTAACAAATTATCAAACTTGTAGTGGCTTACAACAATACAAGTGTATTATCAAACAGTTATGGAGGTCAGGAGTCTGAATTAATCTCACTGGGTATCAGCAAGGCTGGTTCCTTCTGGAGGCTGTAATCTTTTTCGGCTTCTAGAGGCTGCCCCCACTCCTTGGCATGTGGCCTCCTTCCATCTTGAAAGCCAGGAATGGCCAGTTAAGTGTCTCTCCTATTGCATCACTCTGCCTTTTCTGCCTCTCTCCTCCACTGTTAAAGTACACTTGTAATAACAGGTGGCCCACCCAGAAAATTTTAAATAAATTATTTGTTTAAGTATTTATATGATTTTGGACATAGGGTCTCCCTAATTTGCCCAAGCTAGTCTTAAACTCTTGGTCTCTAGCAGTCCTCTCACCTCAACTCCAGAAGTGCTGAGATTACAGGTGTGAGCCACTTTCCCCAGCCTATTTGTTTTAAGTTTAGTTAATTAGCAATCTTAATTCCATCTGCAACCAGTTCTCCTTTGCCATATGATGTAATGTATTCATGATTTGTAGGGATTTGCATCTTTGAGAGGCCGATTATTCTCCCAGTCCAGCAAAAGTGCCCTGTGAATGCTGGCCTATTCAGCCCCATCAAAGTTGGCCTTACTTCTCAATGGAACAAACAATAATTTGAGATGTACTGTTGAAATAACCATTGCATAAGGGAAATCTGGAAGTATTAAAAATTATTTCAACAGAGAAAAATGGAATCAGTCTGGCTCATCCATTTTGGGATTTAATGTCAGAAAGGGAATTTTGATTTTTTTATTTATAGAGTTTTATAGATTTATGTGGTACAAATGAATTAAAAAGAGGATTGTTGGATGGGCAGAAACATAGCACTTGCCCAGGTCTCCTGCCTCAGTTTCAATATTCATTTCTATGTAATCTATGTAATCACTGTAGGTACTTCCATGACAGAGCCAGGGTTTCATGAAACAGAAACAGAAAGTGGCATAGTTGGGATTTAATCACAGGGCCAGCTGTGAGACACTGAGTCAATTACTGAAAAAATGGTGATATAATTATTTACCATGAAATATTTTGTGGTATTCATGAAGACAAATTTAAATATACCAGAAAATATAATCTACATTCTCTTTCAAAAATAATGATGAATTTCAGATGTAAAAATGACTTTTATCCTCAAGCTCCTTGTTTTTCCCACCTGAATCATTATTTTCCTATGTTTCTGCTTTCACTCCCACCCATCTTTAATCCATATCACCAAGTGGATTTAAAATATGACAAAATTTAAAATATAAATTGAATCATGTTGTCCTTGGTTAAATTGCTTAGTGATTTGACATTGCATATTACCTTATCTAAAAGGATACATTAATCTATTAATTAAATTAACATTTATTGAGTATCTTAGGCTTTTTCAAACAAGTTAGTGAGCAAGCCACAATTCCAGAACTTATGGATTTCAGAAAATGTATCTATTTTCCCCACTAAAGAGCACCACTCACCTGATCCCCACTGTACTCTGAAGAGTCAATTATAATCTAAGATAATATGACTGGGAAAAAGCGTAGAAATAATGAGCATAAAGAGTGCCTGCACAAATACATTTACATGGCTGTGTGTGAGAGAGAAAGACAGCTAACAAATCATGTTACATGTTATGAAAACATGATAGGGATCCACAGGAAAATAAAGGGCTTGATCAATTTCACGTGCACAGCAACACTGCACTCCAAAGTCATTCTCCTCAACAGGGCTGAAGATCCTGTCTTTAGCTGCAATGCCTGTGGATTCCATGATTGTATGTTTTCCTTTTGGTAAAGGGATTATCAGATCGGTTTTCTAAAACAGGTACATTTTCTTGTAACATGATTTGTTTTAAGAGCTCTTCTAGTATTTGGACAAAAGTTTCAGGGAATGAAAAAGCTATAACTGAAAGAAGGTGACACCAAAGATTAAGTCAGGTGTCTGGCCACTTTTTACAAATATGTTGATTCCATATTGTCTTCCTCAAAGGAATAAAAAAAAATTTATACCAACACAAAACCATATGGTGTAGGAGAAAGGAAACGAACTTTGAAGAGGAATGACTCACATTTTAGTTATTGATTAACAAGCTGCATGGGCTTTGGCAATTAATACCCTTCCTGAATCTCTTTTCTCACCTTTATACAGATAATGTCTACATCAAAGGCTTTTCTTATAAGGTTTACATATGTCCTACACATTGCTTAAGAAATACCCAATCCATTCTCTTCTACCTCTAGATAATAATTATACTCCTTATTTGATTATTTGGATAATTTATTATAAGTTGGCCTATATTAAGAAAAAAGGAGTCTGGAATTCTTTCAGAGATTCTTACAAGACTAGAAATTTCTGGACAATATAGTCTAAGAAGTGATATATTTCAAAATATTATTATTTCACCTTTTTCTAGAAGGATTTTCATTGGCTAGAACTCTAGTTTTAAATTTAAAAATGTTTACAATCAGGAATCATAATTTTTTTTTTCTTAATTCTCAGTACATAAGTCAGTGCCTGCACATGGAAGGCGTGTCATAAATATGCTGATAAACCTGCAAAATCATGTTATGAACTGAACTGATAGAATAAATATGTAGGTAAATCAAACTAAAATTAAGACTAAAGCTTATCTATCACATATCTGGTAATTAGGAGTATTATATTAAGAACTGCCATTATCATTATTGATATATTTTAATATTAGTATATTATTTTACAAAGCACTTAATACAAGTTAATAACCATAACTATACTTGGCTTTTTCACTAAATTTCTTTTATGAGAGGTGAAGCGATGTGGATTAAGTAGTTCGCATTATTCTATGGGATGACAGACATACATTTATCTAAAGAAGAAATTGAAAAAAAAATGTAACTCAAGATATCCTCTCAAAATAGAGCATGTCGTTTTATTATTTATTATATGTGTTATTATTTATTATAATAATGTTACATTATTAGTTTGGTAAACAAAGCCAATTGCTGCTCAAAGTATTTTTATAAGTGACAATATCCAGAAATATATATTTGTCTATAGTGGCCAAGGTCAAGCTTATTATATTAAAAACCTGCATAACACATCCACAAAGAACTTGTATAACATTACCTGGACCAAGTAACTTTTGGAAGCTGTAATGTGGTCTAATTCAGAACTGTGAGAAGCTAGAGGATTGAATAATTCTCATTCCTTCGAATTGAGGAAAGCCACAACTAATTTTGTATCAACAGAAAATTCCCAGTTATCTTGAACTGAGTTGTCTGGTTTCCATGCTTGCAGTGTCCTGGTGGTGGGTCCAGTGTCCGTGCTTCTTGGTTACGTCCCCTGTTCCATAGCATATTCCTAATACCACAAGGCTTGCCTGCTACTGAGGTCTCTGTCTGCCTGGTTCTTCCTGTAATAATAGTTTCAAGTTCACCTTCGTTTCCTGCTTAAAGGATTCATAGGTTTGATCTTGTGGTTGGCAGGGATCCTGAGTGTGTCTATACTTGGTTCCGCCTTTTCCAATTCTTTCCTCAGCTTATTCTAACACACTGCACTTTGTATATAGCTATAGCTCCCTACATCAATGCCCACTTGAAGTTGCAGAGCATCTTTGACTCATGCTACATGAAGTCAAACTCATTATTTCTATGAAATAAAACCAAACAAAAGCACATTATCCCATCTGTGCTGCTCTCCCTCCATTCCATCCTCAATGTATTTCTAGAAATTTTTTAAAATTATAGATAGAGGAGCCTACTATAGAATCTTGACTACATACATACAATTTGTATTTTTATGACCATAATACTTATAGACACAAGGGTTTGCATGGCCTTTCCCCAAGTGGCACCACATTATCATTGGCTTTCTGCTTAATAGTGATTTGCATTTCCTATATCTAGGCCTTCTCAGGTGTTAATTGCTCTATATGGAAAGACTTCCCCATACTCACCTTTAACTCATGATGATCTAGTAACTTTTTTCAAGTTATTAGCTCAAACCATAGGAACATCTTGCAGAATTGCCTTATCAGGTCCAATTCTATCATTTGCTCTCAAAAGTCACTATCTGTTTCCTTTCTGACTTATAGCAGAATATTTTATATATATATATATATATATGTGTGTGTGTGTGTGTGTGTGTGTGTGTATACTATATATGTTTCATTAAAATGTTAAATATATATTTAGTTAAAATATTAAATATATATTTAATTTCAGTGCATGTCATCTGCTCTAGACTATGACATCTATTAAGGCTAGGATATTTTCTGCCTTCTCTTGAATCCCGTGTCTTGCACACTGAGACAAAGTTGGCACTCAATAAGTACCTGTTGGATAAATAAATGTTACTCAAAAATAACCAAACACATTTAAAACCATTATATAAAATTCTAAAGTATAAATTACAAGAAGGTTAAGTCGTGACTCAAATATAAAATGATAATCTGTCACAGATTATGAGACATGAATTAATGGGAGGACCAGTAAGATGCTAAAATTAGGCTTAAAGGTTAATCTGAAAGACAAAAGTATTATCAGGCAATGAGGGATGCTAAAATCAATGTACTAATAGATGAAAGACTGGCTAAAATTCCAGAGCAGTAAAATATAATGTTTGACATCATCTTTTCTACAAATTGGATAATCAATTATATCTTTTCAAGACTATGCTCATTTTTATTGTTACGACAGTAATCATTTGTATGATGTTCAGTTTTCTTCAACTAAACTTCTACTCACTATAGAGCTACATATTGTAGATGAGAGTCTAGTTTTCACTGAATCTAGTCAAGCAAGATATGGTTATATAAATGATTGCAAAAAATATTTTTATGAAAATGAAAATAAAGGCCGGAAGGGTGAATTCTTCCAAAGTACTTTGGTACAATGGAAACAAGAAAACAATTCAAACCAGAAGGAACACAGCTCAATTTGTGCAAATGGATGGTTGTGTGATGATTAAACAGGAGAAGTAAACTGCTGAAGGTTATGCTTTTAAGAAGCAATGGAATTTGAACCCCTGTGCTTGACTCCATAGCCAAGCTCTTAACACTTTACTAACAAGAAGAACATTAAAAGGCAGCATGATGTAAGTAGACTTGGAGAGAGAACACTCATGTTCTAATCCTGGTTGTTCCCCAGCCTAGCTGGTGGCTTAAGGAAAGTTACTCCACTCTGTGCTTCAGGTTTCTTGTCTTTGGAAGGGCAATGGTAATAACTCATGACGCACTGTTAGGGCTATGGTGAGGACTAAATACTTTAACACATGTGGAGCCCCTAAAGTAGCCATTTAATAAATATTAGTGTTATTCCTATTATTTTCAACTTACTATTAATAGCATTTCAAGAATAGTGAGATTCTTCCATAGTAGGAAAGATCAGGAACTTTAAAATCCATACAAATACTAGAAAAACAACATTATTTGCATGAGCATTAGTGACAATTACATGAGTTTTGATTGTCTCCCAAACATAAATAAACAAACAAGCAAAAACTCACCTTTCCCTATATAGCTGCTTTTCCTTTCTTCCTCTGGCTGCTGCTGCTTCAGCTCTGAAGTGAGGCCTTTATGGGAAAATCACATCCATAAGCTCTGCAGACCTGGAACTTGTTGTGTAGAACCCTAGTTCTGTGCTTTCTTATATTAAATCTGAGGACAGACATTTCAACAATGACTGCTGGAATAAATGAACAAATCAACAAAGTGAATGTTCAAAACCTGTGTGTCGGCTAGCACTTAGCAAACGGATATAGTCACCACCTCATTTCTTAAGCCAATAGACAAAAATTTGTTATCTATGTTGTCCTCAGTGTCCATAGCTTGATTTTATGATGATTTTCTCAGGAATAAATTATTAACTCAATGTCTTGTTTGGTAATTTGTTTATGTTCTAAAACCATAATGCATATTTATTAATCTACTCTGGCACATGAAGACAATCAGTATATTCTAAGTCATTATAGAAAGAAAATACCCTTAGCATATGAAAAGAAATATTTTAATCAGAGGATAAGAGAGCAACTGAAATAAAGATAAATGAATGAATTAGACTAATCAGATGCTTTAATTATAGTTTTTAAATAAATATAAGCCTTTTAGTAGGTCTTATATTTCCATGGACCTCAGTATCCTCATCTTAAAGATTAAATTACATGTTGTAATGTACTCCAGTTCCTTGAAGTTTAAATAATTTATCATTTTGTAAAATACGTAAGCTTTCCAAAGATTTCCCCTACACAAATACACTCCCTCCTAGTTTTAAGCCTAAGACGGGAGGTCCAGCCTGCCTTTGTCATTTGGGAAGTGGTTCTGGTTCTCACCAGAGATACTGTGGGAGTATCTCAGCAAGTGAGAAGAGGCTTATCTGTTGCTGCCCTCAAGAACTCTCTGTTTTTTATGTTAATTGGATTGCCCACTTATAAATCCAAAGAAGGCTGTGTATGGCAGACGTCAGTTCAGCCAATAGCCAACTTCTCCTTTCTGTCCAACTATTAATAGAATGAGAATTGAAATACATGAGTGAACTGACTAAACATATAGAAAGTATTAAAATAGGGAACATAAGGCTTGTTGTTAATACTTCATTGAAGCCACCAGAAGCTGGGGTCTATCTCTGTTCATATGTATGAGATTTCTGCAAATAGATACCTTTTTTGAGTTATGGGAAGTATCTCCTTGTTTGGCTGATGATTGTTACTTGTTCTTTGGCTTTTGACAAGTTTATAAAAGCAGAAACTGATGTCGTCTCCAAGAGAGGTAATTTGTCAAATATTAGGATTCATATCAAGGCAGCCCTGAAATAATAAAAATATATAATATATTCACATATGCAGTCACATAAAAAAGCTAGATTTCAGGCAATTGTTGCTGAAAGCATTCACAGTATTTTCATGTGGTGCATGTAGCTACCTTTCCTAAGACAGCCTTCTTTGATTAAGTTGGTGGTGTCTTGCGTTTCTGCTATTACAAAGTCAAATGATTTGCTATTGATTTTGCTTTGACCTGAAGTAATGATATAGTGCTGGCACACACTATAATGAATGTGGATAGGAGTATTGCCCCAGGGTTTATTCTCAGAGTAAGTCCTTTTCCCATGTAGCCAATGTGAGTTATTTTTAAATATTAAATACATTCGAAAAGATTCATGTTATCTTCTTGTTCCCAGTAAGTCCAGAATTTTCAAGGTGCTATCTTAAGATGAGAGAAAACCCTCAGACGTAAGTAATCCTACTGGAAAGATTATATAGGATTTGGTCTAATCCTTATTTTTTCCCACATTTTTTATCTTCAACTTTCATCAAACTAAATCAATGAATATGACTAGTATCGGGGATCTTCTTACTTTAATGGACTTTTTAAAACATCAGCTAAAGCTTGTTATATTTCTAATTTAGAATCCTAACTCCCTTTAATGAAAAGTGTTCCTAAATTTTCATCAGATATTTATTTTGAAAAGATTTCTTTAACTTCAGACATTTTTTGAGGTAAAGGTGAGAAATATGTTCAATATCTTTTACTGAAATCTTATTTAAATACTATTTATCTTAAAAATATATTTTTCTCTTCCTTTGATATGTTACAGTTTTTTTCTAAATAAATCCTCCTTTTGCATCTCTGGGTTTAAAGTTTAAGTCGTTTTTGATTTAGGCTGGAAAAATGACTTTTAATCGTAATCTAATTTTAGCTAAATCTCATCAAATGTTTACTATGTACCAGGCTCTTAGGTAAGCAATTCATATAGAAATGTATTTAATTCTTGTAACTCTCCAGGAGGCAGGTATTCTTATTCTTTTTTTTTTTTCTTTTTGAGATGTAGTCTCGCTCTATCACTCAGGCTGAAATGCAGTGGCATGATCTCAGCTCATTGTAACCTCTGCCTCGCAGGTTGAAGTGATTCTTCTGCCTCAGCCTTTTGAGTAGCTGGGATTACAGCCACCCACTACCATTCCCAGGCAATTTTTGTATTTTTAGTAGAGATGGGGTTTCACTACATTGGCCATGTTGGTCTCGAACTCCTGACCTCAAGTGATTTACCTGTTTCGGCCTCCTAAAGTGCTGGGATTATACGCATGAGCCACTGAGCCTGGCCAAGGCAGATATTCTTATTATCTCATTTCAAAGCAGGGAAACTGAGTCTTCTGGAGCATAACTTTCCTTAAGCTACGTTGCTTAACAAGTAGAGAAGGGGGATTTGAACCAGCTTTGTTTAAACCAGTGTATCAGCCAGGACCCTAGCATAAAAAGGCCAGCACAATCTAACTGGGTACAGTTGGGAGAGTTTTATAAATTTACTATTTACAAAAGGGAAATTACTAGGGATAGTGCAGCTCTCTCAGACTTGTAAGAACATGAACTCTTTTTCATTTGGAGGTTTGAAGGTTCAGTGGGAAGAAGTGATTGCTGGAAACCTAAAGTGCTGACTACAAGTTGGGCCCCTGAGAGGAGCTGCCCTTTGGTCTGGCCTGGAGTGACCCCATGAGAAGAAGCCAGGAGATTTCATAGCCCATCCAGCTCTTTTTCTCTGATCTCCTGCTGGTGCTTCCAGTCATATGAATCTAAAAAGTAGCCAAAGAGTTGAGGATATAGTCTGTATTCAGCCTCTGAGAACACAGAGCAGAGTAGAGAAGTGGGGAGAGGGAACCTGCAGAAGTAAACTGGATGTTCAACAAAAGTGTGGAAGTCTCGCCAGTGCTCCAAGATGTAACGGTCTCTCATTATTTGACATTAATGCTAGGAGTTCTTTGTCTCACATCCGAGGTGATTAAGGGGCATAGACACAAGGGTGAGGTTGGAGCAAAAGTTTAATAAGCAAAGAAGAAAGCTCTCCCCCAGTGGAAAGCAGGCCCAAATGGATTGCTTACTATGAAGCTGGAATCTGGGGTTTTTATGGATGGAGAAGGGGAAGGAATGTGCTTAGTTTGTGGGCTGTTGTGAAGAAAGTGTGATTCAGCTTGGCCTGAGACCAATCAAGAGCTGAAGTGATGATTTGTAGGGGCTACTAAGCTTTGCCCAGGACCTATCAGGAGCTGTAGTGAAAGCTTGACCTGGGACAAATCAGGAGCTGAAGTTGATGATTCATAGAGGCCGGCTCACAGTCCAAAAAAAAAGAGGAAGTACCCACTTCACTGGAACCTACTGGAGCCCTCCATGTTGATCCCCACAAAAGGAGAAGAAACTTTTTCCTAGGAGCCTGTTGATTATACAAAGGACAAAAACATTTCTGTGTCAGGCCTATTTCTTTAACTGAGTGAGCCAGTGATTTGTGCATCTGAGTGGGCTGGAGATTCTATCTGTGCATCTGTGGGCATGTCTGTAGGCACAACCTCCTGTGCTGGTTCCCTTATTTGTGCTTGCAGCTTGATTTGTTTTCCAGACTGCTTTTTTGTGTTATGTGGGGCTGAGGTACCGGCCCGTGGGTCGGGGACTCTCCAGGGACCCTTCCCTTGCTGTCTACCTAAGGCAAGCTAGCTAACTCTTCTCACTAGTCCTTTTGTTGGGCAACTTTGTACCACCTATGTCAAGATTCTGGGATTGTGAGAAAAAAATTCAGATTTCTGAGTCTAGGGGCAATGCCTAGTAGTCTGCATCACAAGAGTCATGGATTTTATACAAGATTGTATATAACTTCTTAGAGAAGGCTTGAAGAACGTAGCAATAATCTTTAGATTTCAAAGGAGCTATTATATAGAAGAGGTATGAAGGTATGAGATGTTTAACAATGCTCAAACAAGAGAGACCAAGGACTAATGAGTGAAACTTACAGGATGACAGGTAGCTATTTAACATAAGGAAGAACTGTTTTGTGACCTAAGCTGTTGATCTATGGAAGATACTACCACAGCTGTTTTTGTTATTAGAGGTGTTGAAGCAGTAAATGTTTGATGAGATAATAAATGTAAAATGCTTTGGAAAATGTAAATTTAAGTGATGATAATGATGACAACAATGATGAGGAAGACAGCCGAAATAGTTTATTTGCATTGAAAAACTGAACTGTAAAATTTTAAAGATGTTAATAGCGAAGAAATGGAACAACTATAAATATACTGGCAGGTATCATCCAGGTATCAAGCCAAGTACTTTATGCTGCCTTTTGTAATAAGATCTGCAACAACCCTGGATGATAAATATAAGTATCCTCGGTCACAATTGAGAAAAGAGAGGTTTAGAAGAATTATGGAAAATGTAATAAGAACCTAAGGATTTGGGTTTCACAACCTAGATTTCTATCTCTTAGGCTGTATTGCCTTTATCTTTGGTAGACTGAATTACTGAATCTCTCACATATTAGAGTATGGCTTCTATTATTATCTATTCTAGTTCCAAATTAGACATTCTAGTATTCTATATGTACTGTATGCACTGTTCTATACTCTACTGAATACAGAACAGGTACCCACTAGGTTGTATCCTTGGTTCAGTACTTGGGGTAAAACCTAACCAGCAACCTTGCTCAAAGGAAACAAATAAATAAATAAATACAAGACATCAATTTATTAAGTTGTACAACTCTCCTCCACAGTCTAGAATAGGATGAAGAGGTCTCAGTAAGGCTGTAGATCTTTATGTTTGATAATGCAAAATTCTAAAGTGTTGAGTGGAGTGTTCAGATATATCCTCTGAGACTTTGGAAGCACTGAGAGCCATTCCTTTTGTTAAATTTTGTTGCCAAACAATTCTGATGTTGGACTTTCTTATTTCTCTGTGAGAAGTCAAGCCAGCAGTTCCTAGGATGAGTTCAGATTTCTGTAGAATGTGAGTTGAAGATTTTTTGCTTTGTTCATTTCAGCATAATCACTGAAGAGTGATTCATTTGTATAATAAGAGAGTAACTTGAGAGGAAAATGGTCACAGCCTTTAAAGGGCAAACTCATTTTTGTTTTGTGTTAGACTATGTCAGGAATGAAGAGCTTTTAAATTGTGACAACTGCCTGCCTCTCACAATGGCATTAGTCACCATTATCACCTTCAGACAAGACTTGGGGTACAAATTGAAAGGCAATTGTAATATATTTCACAAATCACCTTGAATATTGAAAATTCAATTAGACACCTTCCTTTGACTTTGTTTGCATAGCTGTTGAAATGTGTGCTCTGTGAGAAGATTCCAGCTATTAAGCACCAGAAAAAAGGAGGGAAAAATCCATGTGATGCTTTAAGTCTCTTCACTCATAGCTTTATCATCCAGCCTGCTTCTTTAATAGAAGGAAATATTTTACATATAAATAAACATCCTGATTAATGGCTTCAGTGAACAGATTCAGCTTCTTGAATTTTTCTCTTGATTGTCCATTTTTGGTCTCAGATTCTCTACAATTTTGGAGTATCTATCCATCTGTCTATACCACTTTTGCATATGACTTGTGTTTGTTTGCTTTTATGTTTTTAAAATATCTTCTCTATTCAGACAAAAATTCTAGAAGTGTGGAAACTGTCAATGTCATCTACACTGGTTATTTGGATATTGCCTAGCATAGTGTTAAGGACTCATGACTTGTACTTGAAATATTTGTGTCAGCTAAAGGGAGTAAAAATGTTATTGAGATTCAGAATAGGAATACAGAGCTGTGATTGGAAAGCTAGACCCTGGAGGTTGAAAAAAAATTCAAACTAGAAATGAAGTCCTCATGTCTTTGATAGCTTTCTTTGGCTAATTTCCCAGCAGTTTGTAGTTCTTCTATTTATCTTCTTCCATGGAGATCATGACCAGAGCAGAGCTTACTTACAGAGCCATAGCAAAGTTAGAATACAACATGGATTAGCTAGAATAGACCTTGATCTTTCCTAAGAAGGAGAATGAGGAGTTTGTCCATACTTTGAATCTGACTTTCTTCAGCTTCAAACTGTGAAACCTAGATCCAACCTCAGCTAAATCATAACACCTAATTATTCCCCAATGCCTTGAAAACCACAACTGTCTTGCTCTTACAGATCTTACATATTCCAATTTTCCAAATTTTATCTACTCTTAAAATAGCTTGAACATTATCTTTAATGACTAACTTCTCTAGTCTTTAGAGGAGACAAAATCACTATCAGCTAAATTCTTTATTCTCTTACCATAATTACTACCATTTCCTAAATCGTTTATATGTTTCAAGTGAATGCATTTCTCTTAGAATACCCATAAGTTTCAGTGTGGTGCTAGACGTATGGTAGTACTTAAAATATCCTCTTCTGGCCAGGCTCCGTGGCTCACGCCTGCAATGCCAGCACTTTGGGAGGCCGAGGTGGGCGGATGGCTAGAGATCAGGAGTTTGACATCAGCCTGACCAACATGGTGAAGACTCATCTCCACTAAAAATACAAAAATTAGCCTGGCATGGTGGCATATCCCTGTAATCTCAGCTACTTGGGAGGCTGAGGCAGAGAATTGCTTGAACCTGGGAGGTAGAGGATGCAGTGAGCCAAGATCGTGCCACTGCACTCCAGCCTGGGTGACAAAAGCAAACCTCCATCTCAAAAAATAAATAAATAAAAGATCCTCTTCCTTGACCTATTCCTTACATATTGTGGGGATCATCTATTAGGATTTTCCGGGAAGGGGGCAAACAGTCTTTCTTTCTCTTCTCAGTCTCAGTTCTTCCAAAAGCATTTCTCACTGAAGGAAGAGCATTTCAGGACCCTTAGCCCTAGGCTAAAAGTTTAGAGTTAATATAGTTAACAGCTGAGACATGAAAAAAATGCCAAGCTGAGAAAAATTTAAACAAACAAAAACATTTATTAGATCAAACTGATGAATGTTGAATGACAGAATCACAGACCATTTTCCTCCAGGCATTGGAAATGAGATATTTGACCTCTGTCATTTCTGAGACCTGTAGCTGCTCAGAAAATATTTGCTGAATGAATAAATAGTTACATATATGAGACATTGAGAACATAAGGTACTTAAAAAGATTGATATAAATATTATCCTCAAGTTATTTAGGATAAGAAAGCCCTTTTAACCTTTGTGTTATATATAATTTTTTTTTCAAATGACAAAGTTTCTGGATCTTTAATGTTCCTCTATATGGTCTCTAGATATTTCTGGAAGCTGATACCATTATTGTCACTCTCTACCTTCTTGTAAACTGTATATCCAAAAAACACTAGAGTCTCGTAAAATTATAGCCTCTTTCCTAAGAGTTCTGTAATGACTTGGGATATATACAAAATGATTTATACTACTGAGTCTCTATGGAAACACATCACATCTCATAAGGTATTTTTAACATTTTTAAGGAAGAGGCGTAAGTTGTGAATCCCAAAGCAGCAACATGTAGTGATTGGAAGGCAATGCTATGTGTTTGCAGCAACTGTAAATTGTGTTTTAGGGATCCCAGTGGAGCCAGTAGGAAATGAAGAGGAAAAGTTAGTGTTAAAAATAAGAAGAAAATAAAATAAAAAGGCAGGTTTGATGTGCCCACTTTTAGGCTTGGCACTTTGAAAATGGACAAAAATTATTGTGGATATAAAAAAGGTAAAAAAAATCTTGGCAAACACCACTGTAAACTTCCAATAAAATAAATTCAGTAATAAACATTTAAAATATAAATGTGAAAGGAATTTAAATTACTCCTACTCAAACTTTGGATGGCCTTCCTGACGGGAAAAAATAATTGGCCTTATTTAGAAGATCAAAAGTGATAGCAAATAAATAATTATCCCACTGAGATTAAAGTCTTTGGAGATTGTATTCTGAGAGAAATAAAAAATGCATGATGATGTAATTGATTTTTTAGAATTAATTATATACAAATGTTCTTGTTACCCATTGATTGTGTTAGTGAGGCTACATGATTGATTGGGCAAGATGCAAATATAAATGAAGGCTAGTACTTTACCTCCATTATTTAAAGTTTTTGTTTTTACGTTATACCAACTCCATGCTGTTTCCTTTATAGGAACAAAAAATGACCACGAGAAACCAACAGGTTCAAGTAGTTAGAGTTAGAGACCGGAACTTTTGTTATATAAGTTTAATAAGAGTCTTCATTTTATCATTGGCTCATGAAGAAATCCAATGTCTCATCTGGTGAATTTAATCATCCCCTCTGGTGTTTTTCCATATTTTATGCTAAATATTAGGCCATGATGTTATATCATTGAATGGAACTTCTAGGCCATCAAAAATACTGTAAGCCTTTCAGAATTGCCATTTCCAAAAGGAAAAAGAAAACCACCCTAATAATAGAAGTATCTAACTGAAGATACTTGGTATTAAGCTGGGGGCACAAGAAATGGAAGGGTGGGTTCATGAACCTTAAATTTCCCAATGTGATTGATGCAACATCACTGTGCCTAAGTAAACCCTTCTCTCATGAGCCATTTTACTGAGACATTAATTTCTGTCTCTACCTTTGTAATCTGCGGAGGAAGGAGAAAGAAAGAAGATGGAGAGGATTTGGGGGAAGTTCAGGTGTCACAGATTGTAATGAAGTTTTCACAATGGTACTGATAAGGCTTCCATATTTTGTTTATACACTTATTCCCAAGTGAAAACAGGGAACAGGTAGATTAGCTTAAAGAGTAAAATGAAAGGTAGTACTCCCTTTGAGCTATATGTGTGCATAGACATATTCAGCATGGAGACTCTGCAAGGAGAGGATCTACAATCATCGTTGAAAGTTTGATTATTTCTGAAGTATTGATCACGGCAGGTCCAGGACTAGGATAAGGCAAAGAGGGGCCTAGGGTGCAGATTTAAGGAGGTGCTCATTCTCAGGGTTATACAAATACAAGATCAACACTTGCAGAATCAACACCTGCACAAACCTGAGAATGAATGTCATCTTTTTTTTTTTTTTTTTTTTTTGAGATGAAGTTTCACTCTTGTTGCCCAGGCTGGGGTGCAATGGCACAATCTGGCTGCAACCTCCACCTCTTGGCTTCAAGTGATTCTCCCACCTCAGCCTCTCGAGTACCTGGGATTACAGGCATGTGTCATCACACCTGGCTAATTTTGTATTTTTAATACTGATGGGGTTTCTCCATGTGGTCAGGCTGGTCTTGAACTCCTGACCTCAGGTGATTCACCCACCTCAGCCTCCCAAAGTGCTGGGATTATAGGAGTGAGCTACCGTGCCCAGCCATGAATGTCTTCTTAAGTATTGTACCAGAATTGTCTCCCTTGCCTCATGCTAACTTTGACTTTGAGTTGCAGTCAGACTGTTTTATTTCTTATTGTCTTTTTGACTTTGGGTAAGTTATATAAGTGCTGTGATAGATCCAGAAAGATAGCAACCTGGGCTGTCAGTTACCTCTGCTCCCCGTGCAAGAGAGCTGACTTGCACATTTTCATGGCTGCCACAGTATTATTATAAGTCAATGGGCTTCTTTTAGCAGCTTACATAGGTTGAATGATGCCTCAATGAAGCCACAATTCTTTTTGTTTTTATCTGAGCTATTATTTAATTTAGGATCAAAATCCTAAAGGAGCAGAGTCAGAGAGTTTTAGGCTTTGGGGTGCTGCCAAAGGCTCAGAAAGCCCCTCTGTGGACTAAGGAAATGTGATGAGGTGGTAGATGAGGGAGAAGACAGTGTAGTGTCAGGCTAAGTGCTCTGGTTCTGGACTAAGCTTGCCTTGATTCAAGTTTCGCCTCTACCAGCTGGCAAAAAATTTAACCTCCAAGCCTCAATTTCCTTATCTAAAAAACAAGGGCAATATTCTTCACAACAAATTGATAAGTGTTAAGAAAAAAAAATTTGTATAAACTGCCTAATCATAATGACACATAGTTGATTTTTAGTACATATTTATACAACTAAATTTAGTGACCTTTTACTCCATATAGAATCTAAGTAATTTCGCATTGTTTATAATAGTATTTACCTTATTAAGTTGTCATGTAGATTCAAGACAGTAATATATGCAAATTGCCTGCCACCTGCCTGCAATATAATAGGCTTTTAATAGCTGTTAGCTATTAGTGTTCTTTCTTCTTGGGCATACTTGGGCAGTCAGTCATTTCCACAGTGACTAGCATTAAGTGAATATTTAAAAGCCACCTGTTGATTTAATTTCTACCATTTCCAGTTTTTCTGTAGCCATAATCAGATGGAAGAAATCTTGGCAGTCTGACCATAGGAGCAAATTTGATGAAATAAGTAATCTCCTGTTGTTCAAAGACTTCCATCATTCTTTTTTTCCCCCTCCATGGTATTATTATTTATTTATTTTAAAAATAAATTTTATTGTATATGTTTAAGGTATACAACATGATGTTATGAAAAACATAGTAATATGATTACTATGCTGAATCAAATTAACATATCCAACATCTCACAGTTACCCATTTTTCCCCCTATGGTGAGAGCAGCTAAAATCTTATTTAGCAAAATTCCTGAATACAATACAGTATTATTAACTATGGTCCTTATGTTATGCATCAGATCTTTACATTTCCACTATTCTTCTTCTTTTTTTTTTTTTTTAGACGGAATCTCACTCTGTCACCAGGGCTGGAATGCAGTGGTGTCATCTCAGCTCACTGCAACCTCCGCCTCCCAGGTTCAAGTGATTCTCTTGCTTCAGCCACCCAAGTAGCTGGGACAACAGGTGTATGCTACCAGGCTAATGTTTGTATTTTGTTGACTAGAGACGGGGTTTCACCATGTTGGCCAGGATGGTCTCAATCTCTTGACCTCCTGATTTGCCCGCCTTGGCCTCCCAAAGTGCTGGGATTACAGATGTGAGCCACTAAGCCCAGCCTGATTTCCATTATTATTCAAACTCTAATTATTCTTATTCAAATTATTATTCAAATTTTGTGACAGATACACAAAATGGCTGGCAGTTCTGTTGTTCTTGCCCTCCCAATCCTTGAAGTAAAATCTTACAAAATACTATAGCAGAAGGAGAGTTCCTCTACATTTTTGCAACTTTTGATTTGGTGGAAAAGAGACTTCTAGGTAAGAATTGCAATTGCGATATTTCAGTAACAATTTTGGAACTCTTCAAGTGCACTGAGTTTGGGGTGGAGTTCTAAAGAAATACAACAAATAGCCAATTGATAAAACATGTCTCAACCTGAGGGGAGGATAGAATATTAACCTGTGCTTGGTTTTATTTATCTGCAAACCTATTAATTATACTGAGAGATTCTATTGGTCGTCTTCATTCTTTAGTTGTAAAGAATAGCTTAAAAATTGCATTTATAAATTTAATGCAGAATAGGGAAGAATTTCATATTTTATTTGGATAAAATTTTGAGGTTTTAATTAAATGTTAATATGTTGCTTTTTATATATGAATATATTTAAATTATATGATTTATTATTTAAAATAATTTTCCTATAAAAGTATATAGTTCATTGAAATTCATAAAATGAAACATGTGCATATGTTCTTTCAGCATATATTTATGGAGATTCTACTGTTCCAAATACAATAACAAAGAAAATAATTTCTCTCGTTTTTCAAATAACTCTGAATTGATTGTCTATAAAATCATTGTCTTATAGACCTTTGTGTTGATTGACTGCAACATCAGAGATCTTTTAGTATAATCTTGACCCATTACACTGACCTCCTTTAAAGCAAACTTAATTTCTTTTATTATTATTATTACTATACTTTAAGTTCTGAGGTACATGTGCAGCTCTTGCAGTATTGTTACATAGGTATACACATGCCATGGTGGTTTGCTGCCTCCATCCCCCTGTCACTTATATTAGGTATTTCTCCTAATGTTATCCCTCCCCAACATCCCCACCCCCTGCTATCTCTCCCCTAGCCCCCCACCCCACAACAGATCCCAGTGTGTGATGTTCTCCTCCCTGTGTCCATGTGTTCTCATTGTTCAACATCCACTTATGAGTGGGGATATGCAGTGTTTTGTTTTCTGTTCTTATATTAGTTTGCTGAGAATGATGGTTTCCAGATTCATTCATGTCCTAGCAAAGGACATGAACTCATCCTTTTTTAAGGCTGTAGAGTATTCCATGATATATATATGTACCACATTTTCTTTATCTAGTCTATCACTGATGAGCATTTGGGTTGGTCTCAAATCTTAAAGTAACCCTAATTTCTGTTGATCTGTACTCTCCTTTCATATTCTTTTTTTGACTTCTAAATACTATTATTTTATAAAACTTGTATTTTCAGTTTAGGGGTACATGTGTGGGATATTTATATAGGTAAATGTGTGCCATGGGGGTTTGTTGTGCAGATTATTTAACCATCCAAGTATTAAGCCTAGTGCCCATTAGTTATTTTTTTTAATTATCTGCCTCTTCCCACCCTCCATCCTCTGATAGGCCACCGTGTGTGCTGTTCCCCTCTATGTGTCCATGTGTTCTCATCATTTAGCTCTCACTTACAAGTGAGAACATACAGTATTTGGTTTTCTGTTCCTACATTAGTTCATTAAAAATAATGGCCTCCAGCTCCATATTCTTAAAAACTTTATTCTGAAATAATTGTGGAATCACATGAAACAAAGCAAAAAGATCTTGTGTATCCTTCACCCAGCTTCCCCTGATGGTAACATCTGCAATACTGTAGTACAGTATCACAACCAGGAGTTGTTTTTTTTTTTTTTTTTTTTTTTTAGACTGAGTCTCACACTGTCACCAGGCTGGAGTGCAGTGGTGTGATCTCAGCTCACTGCAACCTCCACCTCCTGAGTTCAAGAGCTTCTCCTGCATTAGCCTCTTGAGTAGCTGGTACTACAGGTGTGCACCACCATGCCCAGCTAATTTTTGTATTTTTGGTAGAGACGGGGTTTCACCATGTAGGCCAGGATGGTCTCGATCGCTTGACCTATGATCCGCCCACCTTGGCCTCCCAAAGTGCTGGGATTACAGGCGTGAACCACCATGGCTGGCCCACAGCCAGGATATTAATGTTTGTATGACCCTAGATACAGAACATTTTCATCAACACAAGGATCTTTTATGTTACCCCACCTAGTTTTCTCCCACCCCCATCCTCTCCTTAGCCTCTTATAACCACTACTCTGTTCTCCATTTTTATAATTTTGTCATTTCAAGAATGTTATATCAATGTAGGCAGGTAGTCTTTAGGATTAGTTGTTTTTGCTGTTTCATGTCACATGATTCTGTGCAAGTTTATCCAGGTCAATATGTGCATCAACAGTTCCTTATTTTTATTGCTGAGATTATTTGTGTTCTGGATGTACACCGTTTGTTTAGTCATTCACTTGTTGAAGGATATCTGCATTATTTCCAGTTTTAGGCCAATCCAAATGAAGATGCTATAAGCATTTGTGTACTGGTTTTAGTGAGACATAATTTCTCATTTATATGAGATAAACACCCACAAGTGCAACTGCTTGGCCTTATTCTAGGTGCATGTTTAGTTTTTTAAAGAAATTGCCAAATGATTTTCAAGGGTGGTTGTATCATTTTGCAGTCCCACCGGAAATGTATGAGTGATCCAGTTTCTTTATGTCCTTGCCATCAATTGACACTGTCACTATTTTGATTTTAGTCATTTAGTCTTTGCCTAGCTTTTGATCCTGAAGATTTAAGATTTTCTTTTATGTTTGTTTTCCTTTTCCAAAAGTTTTATAGTTTTACATTTTACAACCAACTCTATGATCCATGTTCGTTTTTTTCTTGTAAGGTGTAAGACTGAGGTTGAAATTCTCTCTTTTACCTTTGGATATTCAATTACTCTAATACTGTTTGTTGAAAAGGGTAACTTTCTTTCACTGAAATGCTTTCTCATGCTTGTCAGATATTAGTCAGTCATATTATGTGGGTCTATTTCTGGTTTTGCATTCTGTTTCATTGATCTATTTGTCTGTCTGCTAATACTACATAGTCTTAATTATTGTAATTTTATGATATGTAACAAAATCAGGTGGAACATTTTCCCAATGTATTCTTTTTTATTTTTGGAAATTGTATAGCTATTGTAAATTACTTGCCATTACATACAAATTTTAAAATAATCTTATATATACCTAAAAAAATCATACTGGGATTTTGATAAAAATTGCATTTTGATGTAAATTTAGAGAGAACTGACATATTTACCATATTAAATCTTCCAATCCATGAACATAGTGTGTCTTTCCATTTATATAGATCTTTGATTATATAATTTTTGGCATAAAAGTCTTGTACACATTTACTTTAATTTGCACCTAGAAATGTTATTTTTTGAGATGTTGTAAGTGGTATTACATTGCTAACTTTGAGGCCTTGAATTTATTGCTAGAATACGGAAATACACTTTATTTCTTTTATTTCCCTTTCTTGCCTGTAGCACTGGCTAGAACTTCCAGGAAACATGCTTACCCTACCTCCACCTTTTGCCTTAGTGGGGAAGCATTCAGTCATTCTCCACTGAGTATAATGTTAGCTATACGTTGTTTTAATATGCCCCTTATTGCACCGGGGAATTGAGGAAATTTCTCTCTATTCCTTTTTTTTTTTTGGTTTCTATTATAAATGCTTATTTATGCTTTTTATTTATTGATTGATACAATCATATGATTTTTTCCATTTAGAATGATAAGATGGTGGATTACATTGATTAATTTTAAAATATTAAGATAGTCTTTCTTGCTGGGAGTAAACCTCACTTGGTTATGGTGTATAATTTTTTTATGTATTCCTAATTATGTTTGTTAATATATTAAAGGACTTTTATATCTATGTTATGAATAATATTGGCCTGTAGTTTTATTTTTCTTCACTGTGTTTCTCTGGTTTTGGTATTGATATGGTTTGGGTTTGTGACCCTGCCCAAATCTTATATCGAATTGTAATTTCTATTGTTGGGAGGAGGGACTTGGTAAGAGGTGGTTGGATTATGAGGGCAGACTTCCTCTTTGCTGTTCTCATCATAGTGAGTGAGTTCTCATGAGATCAGATTGTAACCAAATCTTTCCCTTTTCTTTCTTCCCCTTTTCTCTCTTTCTCCTCTGACCATGTACGATGTGCCTGCTACCTTTACCTTCTGCCATGATTGTAAGTTTCCTGAGGCCTTCCCAGCCATGCTTCCTGTACAGCCTGAAGAATTGTGAATTAATTAAACTTTTTAAAAAATGAATTACTCAGTCTTAGGTAGTTCTTTATAGCAATGTGACAGTGGACCTATCCTTCCTTAGCCATACTTCCTGTACAGCCTGAAGAACTGTGAGCCAATTAAACCTCTTTTCTTTATAAATTACCCAGTCTCAAGGATTTTTTTTATAGCATTGAGAGAACTGATTAATACAGGTATTAAGGTAATGCTAGTTTCAGAAAATGAATTGTTAACTGTTCTCTCCTTTTCTATTTTATTAGAGAAGATTCTGTAGAATTGGCATTAATGCTTTAAATATTTGATAGAATTATACACTGTATCTTGGGCCTAGAGATTTCTATTTTGGAAGTCTTCAAATTACAAATTCTATTTTCTTAACATTTGTATGTCTTTTCAAGTGATTTGTTTCATACCGAGTGAGTTGTGGCAGTTTATATTTTTTGAGAAATTGGTTTATTTAATTTGCCAAATGTATGTAGAGTTGTTTGTAGTATTTCATATTATTCTTTTAACATCTGTAATTTCTACAGTGATGTCCATATTTTATTCCCTATATTGGTAATTTGTATCTTCTCTCTTTTTTCTTTGTTAGGTTTGGTAGTATTTTCTCAATTTTTAAAAGATTTTCAAAGTACTGGCTCTTTGTGTTATTAATTTTGTCATTTTCTGTTTTAAATTTTATTGATTTTGGCCCTTTATTTTTTTTCCTTCTTGCTTGCTTTGGGTTTATTTTTCTCTTCTTTTTTCTAAGTTTTTGAGGTAGAAGCTCAGACTATTTACTTGGAACTTTTCTTTTTTTTTTTTTTTTGTAGTGTTTACATTTACTGCTATACATTTTCATTGAATCACTGCTTTAGCTATGTTCCCCCAAATTTTGACATATTGTATTTTTATTCAATTTAATGTATTTTATGTTATTCCTCATGGCACATCCTCTTTGACCCATGGATTATTTAGAAGTGTGTTTGGTCTCAAGTATTTGGTAACTTTTATCTTTCTGTTATTGAATCCTAGTTTAATTTAGTTTTGTCAAATATCACACTCTATGTGATTTCAATTGTTTTAATTTTTTGGAGATTATTTTGTGGTCCAGGATATGATGTTCTATGTTTTATATTTCATGCACATTTGAAAATAATGTGTATCCTGCTGTTATTGTGTAGGTAGTTCTGCATATATTAATTCAATCTTGGTGTATTTAAGTTCTTCTGTATTGTTGGTGATTTTCCGTGTAGTTGTTCTATCAATTTTTCATAGCATGTCATTGAAGTTTCTCATTATAATTATGAATTTGTCTATTCCTTATTTCAGTTCTACCAATTTTTGCTTCACCTATTTGCAGTTCTTTTGTTGGTACATAAACATTTAAGATGCAATGTTTCTTCTTGGTAGATTGGCCTTTTTAACCTTTACAGTGTTCCTCGTTGTCTATAATAACTTCATTGCTTTGAAGTCTATTTAATCTGATATTAATATAGCCACTTTTCTTTCCTTTGATAATTTTTACATGATATATATATTTTCTATCTTTTTACTTCCAGTGTATCTATACAGTTATATTTAAAGTGTGTTTTTTGTAGAAAGTATAAAGTTGGTTAACTTTTCAAATCTGCATTATCAACCTCTGTATTTTTATTTATGTAGTTATGCCATTTACATTTAATGCATTTATTAATATGTTTCGGCTTACATCTGCCATTCTGTCAGGACTTTATTTGTTTGCACATGTTAATGCTTCCTGGATGTTGAATTCTTCAGCTTCAATCCTGGCATATGTCAGACAAAAAGAAAACCCAGGAAAGTTACCACCATGCTGTTTTTTGGGTTCTGCAGTCCCTAACTGGTCTTTTTCTTTCCATATTTGGAGTCCTGTATTTGTTTACATATGCTGCCCAGATGTTTAGTTACATTTGGAAAAAAAAAATAGGAAAAGTACATTTATCTCATCTCGGAAGTGAAGTAAGTATTTAAAAAGAGAGGAGACCTTCCACCAAATAGCTCATTTTATTTTTAATTTTTCTACTTTCAGAGGGTATTCTTACATTAGATTGAAATACTCTGTCTACTGGCCAATTCTACATGTTAGTTCCTTCTCTTGTTTTTCTACTAATGTCAACTCCCCAAAACACACAGATATGCATATATATACACGTACATATAAGTCCTGTCCAACTGGCTTAAAATGTGCTATATATGACAAAGTTCTTAGACTAGGAATAAATTTACATTTTAAAAAATAATTCCTTCTTAAGTTCTAAACTATTTTACCTTAGTTCTGTTTTTACTCCTTTCCTAATAAATATAAACTCATATTTCTTGAGCCAAGCTACATTATTTTATGTTTGTTTTAATTTGTTAAGTACCTACTATGTGCCAGACCTTCTGGAAGCCTCAAGAACTCATCTGGAAGGTGTTTGTCCAGTTATTTAACAAATAGACCCCATTAGACATGCAAGTGGATATGTCAAGTGGTCAGTTGCATCTACAAATACATAGTTCAAGTTAGAGTTCAGAATTATAAAATTTAAAGTTATTAAAAATAAAATAATATTTTTAATCATGGTTTAACATAAAATTACTGAGGAACTGGAGTATGTAGAATAATCACAAGGGCCAAGAGCTGATTAATATTTACTGAGCAATAGAGAAACAAGAGCAATTAAAAGAGACATAGTATCTGCCCTAATGTTACTTATAGTCTGAAAGAGAAGTATAAATCTCACTGTATTCTTCTAATTAAGAAGTTTTATGTCATAAAAATTTAAAAATCATCTTGTATGGCACAAAGAGTAAGTTATGTTTCAAGCATTTATAAGAGACGTGAGAGTATGCACATTGCCCCTATTTTTGAGGCCTCTCTGATTATTCTATTCTCATTGTCTATACTATCCTCCTTCTCCTGTTTTCTTCCTAGCTAATTCCTACTCATCTTTATAAATCAGTTCTAACATTACCTCCCCTGAAATGCCTTCATGAATGCCCCCCATCATCCATAATCCTAAAATTGTAAGTAAAATAATAGTAATAAAAATGGAGTAATAGTCATCATCCATCTTGCCAACCATTCATTCTAGATTTTCCTCCCACATAAGTAGCTCTTGAACTAACCTAGGTGACTTGTCTTACAGTGTTATATAGGCCATAAGAAATATGAGCCTATGGCTTTACTTTTTAGTTTATGAGATGCTTTACATCCCTTATTTAGTAGATGCTTATACTTAGGAATAGGGAGAGTATTTTAATTAATCAACATTAGAAAGTTGTTGAGTTCTCAGAATCTAAAGCATATGATGAGAATTATGAGAGGGACTGATGAAGACTTCTCTCAAAGAAGGGAGGTGAGGACAGCAAGGTATGCCAGGAAAAGGAAGCTAAGCAAGGATGCAAACTTGGCTGGTAATTATTTAAACCTTGTGCTGTGTAGCGCTCTACATCAACAGTTTTATCACAGAGTTAGTTCTGCCTTGAGTTAAGGGGTGTTAGCCTTTTTGCCTCCTATAAATCAGTTATTGGTAGCCAGCTGGCCCCTATAAGCAGCTAAGGAGTATAATATCCTGGGAAAGATGTCCTTGCATTTATCCAAGGACAACTCTGAAGTACATGGCATTTGTAGGTGGTTGGCAGCTAATACATAGCATTCAGGGGATGACAGCACTGTCCAGTGAAGGGCATCTGGGAAGGTACCAAGTACAGCTACTACAGAGCATTTCTTGGGTTGATCAGATTTCTTCTTAAATTCAGTCCATCCATGCATAGCTTCTCTGGGATTCTGATTGATCACATTTATGGGACAGTTATGAAAGGAGATTTCTTACTATAAAACAGACATGCTGCTTTAGACCCTACCACATAGGATTTTGTAGGGTGTATGGACCAAGCTGTAGATCTTGTGCTGAAGATTAGACTTAACATGAACCAATTTCTTGCTCTTGGATATAGTCAAAATTAACAGTAGTATTAGTAGATTCTCACGCAGCTATAAAGAACTGCCAAACACTAGGTAATCTATAAAGAAAAGAGGTTTAATTGACTCTCAGATCCATATGACTGGGGAGGCTTCAGGAAACTTACAATCATGGTGGAAGGGGAAGCAAACGCATCCTTCACATGGCAGCAGGGGAGAGAAGTGCTGAGCAAAGGAAGAAAAGCCCCTTATAAAACTATCAGATCTCATGGGATCTCACTCACTATCATGAGAACAGCATGGGGGTAATTGTCCTCATGATTTAATTACCTCCTACTGGCTCCCTCCCACAACACATGGTGATTATGGGAGCTACAATTTAAGATGAGATTTGGGTGGGGATACAGGCAAACCATATCACGCCACTACTAATTTTCCTCAAGTCTTATGTCCTCCCATTTCAAAACACAATCAGGCCTTTCCAACAGTCTCTCAGAGTCTTAGCTCATTCCAGTATTAACCCCAAAGTCTAAGTCCAAAGTTTTATCTGAGACAAAGTTTTATCTGAGACAAGTCCAAAGTTTTATCTGAGTCTAAGTCCAAAGTTTTATCTCTTTTGCCTATGAGCCTACAAAATCTGCAGCAAGTTAGTTACTTTCTAGATACAATGAGATACAAGGTTTAGGTAAATACACCCATTCCCAAAGGGAGTAATTGGCCAAAACAAATGGGCCACAGGTCCCATGCAAGTCCAAAATCCATAGGGCAGCCATTAAACCTTAAAGTTCCAAAATGATCCAGTTTGACTCTATGTCTCACATCCAGGTCATGCTGATGCAAGAGGTGGGTTTCCACAGCAGCTCCACTCCTGTGACTTTGTAGTGCTTTTCTGCTGCTTTCATGGGCTGGTGTTGAGTGTCTGTGGCTTTTTCAGGCACACAGTACATGCTGTCAGTGGATCTACCGTTCTGTGGTCAGTAGAAGTGTGGCCCTCTTCACACAACTCCACTAGGCAGTGCCCCAGTGGGCACTCTGTGTGGGGGCTCTGAATCCTCATTTCCCTTCCACACTGCTCTAGCAGAGGTTCCCAATGAGGGCTTCACCCATGTAGCAAAATTTTGCCTAGACATCCAAGCATTTCCATACATCTGCTGAAATCTAGATAGAGGTTCCCAAACCTCAATTCTTAAACTCTGTGCACCCACAAGTGCAACACTATGTGGAAGCCACCGAGGTTTGGGGCTTGCACTCCCTGAAGCAATGGCCTGAACTGTACCTTGGTCCCTTTTAGCCATAGCTGGAGCTGAAGCAGCTGGGATGCTGGGCACCATGTCCTGAGGCTGCATAGAGCAAGGGGGCCATGGGCCTGGCCCAGGAAACCATTTTCCCTCCTATTCCTCTGGGCCCGTGATGGGAGGGGCTGCTGTGAAAGTCTCTGACATGCTCTGGAGACATTTTCCCCATTGTCTTATGATTAACATTAGATTCCTCTTTACGTATGCAAATTTCTGCAGTGGGCTTGTATTTCTCCCCAGAAAATGGGGTATATTTTCTATTGCATCATTAGGCTGCTAATTCTCCAAACTTTTGTGCTGTTTACTCTTGAGTGCTTTTACGCTTAGAAATTTATTCTTCCTTATACCCTAAATCATCTCTCTCTTGTTCAAAGTTCTGCAGATCTCTAGGTGTATTAGTCAGAGTTCTCTAAAGGAACAGGACTAATAGGATAGCTGTATATATGAAAGGGAGTTTATTAAGGAATATTGACTCATACAATCACAAGGTGAAGTCCCACAATAAGCTGCCTGCAAGCTGAGGAACAAAAAAGCCAGTTCAAGTCTCAAAACCTCCAAAGTTGGGAAGCTGACATTGCAGCCTTCAGTCTGTGGCCAAAGGCCCGAGAGGCCCTAGCAAACCACTAATGTAGGTCCAAGAGTCAAAAAGCTGAAGAACTTGGAGCTCAAGGGCAAGAAGCATCCAGCACAGGAAAAATATGGAGGACAGAAGACTTAGCCAGTATAGTACTTCCACGTTTCTCTGTCTGCTTTTATCCTAGCCATGCTGGAAGCTGATTAGATGTTGCCCACCCAGATTGAGGGTAGGTCTGTGTCTCTTAGTTCACTGACTCAAATATGAATCTCCTTTAGTGACATCCTCACAGACACACCCAGGAACAATACTTTGCATCCTTCAATCCAATCTAGTTGGCACTCAGTATTAACCATCACACTAGGGCAGGAGCAAAATGACACCCAACTCTTTGCATAGCAAGAGTCACCTTTACTCCAGTTCTCAACAAGTTTCTCATCTCCATCTGAGATCACCTCAGCCTGGACTTCATTGTCCTTATTACTGTCATCATTTTGGTCAAAGCCATTCAACAAGTTTCTATGAAATTCCAAATTTATGCACATCTTCCTGTTTTCTGAGTCCTCTAAGTCTCTAGGAAGTTTCAAACTTTCCTACATTTTCCCATCCTTTTCTGAGCCCTCCAAACTGTTCCAAACTCTGCCTGTTACCCAGTTCCAAAGTTGCTTCCACATTTTTGGATATCTTTATAGCAGTGCCCCACTACCAGTACCAACTGTATTCGTCTGTTTTTATGCTGCTATAAAGAATTACCCAAGACTAGGTAATTTAAAAAAGAAAGAGGTTTACTTGACTTACATTTCTGTGTGGCTGAGGAGGCCTCAGGGAAATTATAGTCATGGTGTAAGGGGAAGAAGCAAACACATCCTTCTTCACATGGCAGCAGGAGAGAGAAGTGATGAGCAAAGAGAGAAAGCCCCTTATAAAACCATAATATCTTGTGAGAACTCATTCACTATCATGAAACAGCCTGGGGGTAACTGCCCCCATGATTCAATTACCTCCCACTGGTTTTCTCCCATGACATGTGAGAATTATGGAGAATACAATTTAATGAGATTTAGGTGGGGACACAGCCAAATAATATCAATTGTCTTTTCTGTCACCCTATAAACTCATTAGAACAATATTTTCAAGTGTGGAGTATCTCCAATAACTGAAGAGATCTTATAATAAACTTTTCTTTTAGTGACAGGTGGCACAAGGTGCAGTAAGATACCCTTTACTTTGGGGAGGATGTCCAAGCATGCACCAGACCAAAAATTTCACCAATGTAATAACCTCCTGAACCTTTTTTACATCCTCCCAACCTCTGGAGATTATGTGGCTTACTATGGCACCCAATATACATGCTCGTCAGTTGCAGTGGTCATGCTATCACTAAAACAGTGTGACAGTGTGTTATTCTGTGAATTGTCTAGATTAGCATGATTTCATAGAAATATAGTACAAGCCATATATATAATCAAAATTTCTACTAACCATATTACAGAAAAACAGGTGAGTTAATTTTAATAAGATATTTTATCTCATTCAACTTATCCAAAATGTCATCATCGTAACATGCTATCAATATAAAAACTTGTAACAGAAAGCATAATTAATGTTGTTTCCCCCTTGCTCTGGATTTGAAGAGTGAACTTTGAGGTTCAATAGCTTCTCTGTCTTGGTTTTTTCAGGTTACTATATGAAATACCTGAGCATGAGTAATTTATAAAGAATGGTTTAATTAGCTCATGGTTCTGCATGCTGTCCAAGAGCTATGGTGCCAGCCCCTGCTTCTGGTAAGGGCATGAGGGGGCTTCCACTCCTGGTGGAAGGCGAAAGGGAGCTGTCATGTACAGAGATCACATGGAAAGAAAGGAAGCGAGAGAGAGAAGTGGGAGGTGTCAAGCTCTTGATAATAATCAGCTGTGCCAGGAACTCATCGAGGGAGAACTCACTCTACCCCTCCTAGTAAGGGCATTAATCTTTTCATGGGGAGTCTGCCTGCATGACGTAAACAGCTCCCATTAGGCCATTATGCCACCATTGGGATCAAATTGCTTTGGTGGGACAAACATCCAAGCTATAGCATTCCTCTTCCTATCGCCCCTGCCACAAAAACTCATGTCCTTTTCACATTGCAAAATACAATCACCCCTTTTCAATAGTCCCCCAAAGTCCTACAACTTGATCTAGTAGCAACTCAAAAGTCTGAAGTCCCAAATCTCATTTGAGACACAAGCAAGTTCTTTCCAGCTATAAGCCTGTAAAAACAAGTTATTTACTCTCAATATAAAATGATATAACAGACCGTAGGTAAGCAATCTCATTTGAAAATAGAGAAATAGTCCAAAAGAAATGGGTAACATACCTCATGCAAATCTAAAACCCTGCAGGGCAGACATTAAATCTTATAGCTCCAGAATAATCTCCCTTAACTGCATGTCTCACGTCCTGCGCACACTGGTGTGAAGGGTGCATTTTCAAGGTCTTGGGCAGTCTCATCCTCAAGACCGCTGGGCACAGCCCATGTGGCTGCTCTCACAGGTTGGATTTAAATTCTTGTGGCTTTCTTCAGGCTGTGGTGGCTTGATATTATGGTACCTTATGGTAGCCCAACTTCAGTGGCTCCACTAGATATTGCCCCTGTGGGTATTCTTTATAGTGGCTCAACTCCTGTGGCAAACTTCTGCCCGAACATCCAGGCTTTCTGATACATCCTCAAAAATCTAGGTGGAAGTTGCCAAGCCTCTATCACTCTTTCATTCTGGGTACCTGCAGACTTCACACTGCATGTCTGCCACCAAGACTTATTGCTTACACCCTCAAGAGCAGTGGTTTGAGTTGTACCTGGAGCTGCTTGAGCTGTGGCTGGAACCAGAGGAGTGAGGATATAGAGAACGGCATGTTGAGATGGTACAGAGAAGCAGAATTTCGGCCCTGGCTCCCCAAACCATTCTGTTCTCTTAGGCTTCTGGGCCTGTGATAAGTGGATCAGCCTTGAAGATTTCTGAAATGCCTTCAGGTCCTCATTAGCATTTTCTTGATTATTAGCATTTAATTCCCATTTAGTCATGCTAATCTCTCTAGCAAGTTGTTGTTCATCAGCACCCTTGGAGACCTCTTCTAATAATGCTCTTTCCTTCTCTGCCACATGGCCAGGCTATATATTCCATATTTTAGTGCTGTATCATTTTTAATCACAAATCCCACCTTTAAGCCATCCCTTTGCTGCTGTATATGATTATAAACTGATAAAAGTAGCCGTGGCACTTCTTGAAGTCTGCTGCTCACAAATTTCTTCCATCAGATACCCTAGGTCATCACTCTTAACTTTAGCCTTCCACAAAGCCCTCAGGCATGAGTACAATGTAGCCAATTCCTTTGCAAAGGTGTAACAGGGGTGACATTTGCTTCAATTCCCAATAGGGTTCTTACTTCCATTTGAGACCTCATCAGCTTGTCTTTTACTATGTATATATCTTTTTTGTTTCTTTTCTTCTTTTTTTTTTTTTTTTGGTAGAGTCAAGATCTGATTCTATTTTATCAATATCTATCAGGATATTTCCCAGGCTGATCTCAAACTTCTGTCCTTAAGAGATCCTCCTTCATCAGCCTCCCAAAGTGCTAGGACTGCAGGCATAAACCACCAAGTGGAACCAATACTGTTTGTGATCCTATCAGCATTTTAGTAACAACCATTTGACCAGTAACTAAGAATTACAAAACTTTCCCTAATCTTTTCATCTTATTCTGAGTCCTTAGAACTCTTCCAACCTCTGCCAATTACCCATTTCCAAAGACCTTATCACATTTTCAGGTATCTTTACAGTAATTACCCACTACTAAGTACCAATTTCATGTCTTAGTCTGTTTAGCCATAAAGGGATACTTAGGGATGAGTAATTTATAAAGAGAAGAGAGTTATTTTGCTCATGGCTTTGCAGGCTACACAAGAGGCATGGTGCTAGTATCTGCCTCTGGTGAGGGACTCAGGCTGCTTCCAGTTATGGAAGAAGGGGAAGGAGAGCCTCCATGTTTAGTGATTACACAGAAAGAAAGAGACAAGGCAAGGTAACAGGCTCTTATAAACAACCAGCTGTCCCAGGAACTAATAGTGGGAGAGCCCCTCCCATGGAGGGCATTAATCTGTTCATAAGGAGTCTGTTCCCATGACCCAAACACATCCCATTAGACCCCTACCTCCAACATTGGGGTAAAATTGCAATATGAGCTTTGAGGGAAACAAACATACAAACTATAGCACTGTCTCAATAACTTATTCCTGTGCAGACAAGCCAAATAAAATGCATAAAAGTATGCCCACTTCTTCTCTCTTAAGGAAGAAACCTGATTTAAAAAAAAATAGTATGGCGAAAAGCCCTACGAATCATCATAGAAATTTTGCTTTCCTCTGGGGCTAACACATAAGTGAATAGGATACATATCTCCACTCCTCCAGTGGCACCTGTGCTTACATGGGCCTAGGATACTAGCTATAATTTAATCACTTTCTATCTTAAGAAAGTATAGTTAAAACCAGAACAGCAAGCGTGCCGTCATTACAGAGCTGAAGCTGTTTAACTTATAAAGAAGTAAATTGTTTGCCAACTTTAATACTTTATTGTGTGTCATGACATGTTGATCTTTCCTAAGACCTAAATTTATGGCTGCAGGCATTGGTAGTTGAGCAGTAAAGGACATTAGAAATTATGTATTTTGATCCCCTCATTTTTCAGATGACCTCCCAGGTAATCCTTGGAAATCTCTGGATTGGCCATTATTTTTATGGTGTTTTGTTGTTGTCATTGTTCAGTAGTTGCCTCTGTTTGCTCAGCATTTATTTTTATGTTTTACAAAAGGATGTGTATTATGTTATGTTATAATTGAAAGCCGCCAGCATAAGCAGCCTAAATCCAATTCCTCTTCATTTCAGTCAAATTTCACATTTCATTATGACAGAATTAATTTGATGGCCAAATCTGGTGTGTTACTGCTTTCCAGCTAGATTTGCTTCCAATTTAACATCCTAACTATGCTTGTAAAATAGACAATAAAACAATCTTTTCTGACTTGGGAAATACTTTTTATTCTTCATTCTCTCTGCTCCACTGTAACATTTTAGCTGAGTTTTATGGAACAATCACTTTCCTCATCTAATTACTGCAATTCCCTGGTAGATGGCCTCCCTTGCCCGGCAATAGCAAAATTATCATAAATACACAATTCCACTGCCAGCATCTCATCTTGCACATGCGTCAATGAGCAGAGCTAGGTTTTCCCCTCTCTAAATTGTGTTTTTGCTAAATTAACAGTTTTCATGTGAACCAATCAAAACTTTTTCTGACATGCCAACAAATTCCTAAGAAAGTTAATCTTGCCTCATAGGTACTCTTCAGGCTCAGCTCCTAGTGCTTACATATAACAGGGCATACAGATGAATACTGAGCCTGAAGATGCCTATTTGAATCCACAGGTACCAGGACTCTTCCAATATGGACTATTTGAGGAAAATTCTCCAACAAAGATAACAGCAAAAAATCATTAAGTGTAGTAGCCAACTTCACAGAAGATCAACTGGAAATACTTTACCTAGGTTATGCTAACAAATAAAAACTTGAGAAATCAACACAGAAAAGAATCTGGTCTAGAATCCAGATTTAGTTTCAGAATTAAATAGTAGTGAGGCACTGATTCCAGCAAAGACCAGGACCTGAAGAGGCCTTAGAATCAAGTCAAGGCCAAGAATATCCTGAAAAGGAGATTCCAAGCAGATAAATCAGACAGTGTCCTACCACTTACACCTCCTTCCAATCACACACTAGCATCAAGGTATTTATAAACAATCCTAAGTCTGGGATTGAGTCCAGAAAACAACTTGCTAAAGAATTTGGGATTACATAGTCAAGCATCTAAATTTCTTTTAAAAATTAAAGATATAGATTTCATGTCCAGAAAAAAAGCAAATGATAAGACCTGAGAACAAAGAGAAAGCCAGGAACAAAATCTCTGAGACAAGATGGCAGGATTCAGACATGTACTAAAGGCACCACATAGTTCAACTGACATAGCCTGGCCTGAAAGTGCAGCAGACCTTAAGAACAATGAAAATAAAGTTAATAATATCAGTTTTTAGTCATTATAATTATGCATTATAATTATGACTGATTCAAGCAAAAATTATCAATAGATGTTAAAACCATTGAATGAATACTTGACGAGGAAACAAGATTATACATTGTCTCAAAAAATCTCCTCACTGATTACTTATTAATTACAAAAGGAAAATTGGTAATATTGTAGAAACCTGGTTAATTCACCTTAGCTAAACTACTGAAATTCACATCACCAGTGATGGCACAAAGCTACATGAGGTGCCTCCTGATATGATGCACTAAGAAGAACACAATATCTCTTTTGTAGTATTACTGCCAAAAAAGTATGTAAGCTGAATTTAATTATGACAAAACATGAGTCAAACCCAAACTGAGTGACAGTCTTTTAAAGGAACATACTTGTATTCTTCAACATGAGTGGAATAATGGGAATGAAGAATTAGTAGGCGGACTCAGGGAATATTTAGGAAGTACATCTCCCAAGGACTTTTCTTCTATGTGTAGTATGAGCCAGCATTTATGGGCAGGGGAAGTAAGGTAACACATTCAGAGACCTGTTTGTGCCTAAAATTTCTTTCCAAAGGTGATCAAGAAATTGTTAATATTTGTAATCTTCAGAGAAGGGAGGTGGAGAACTGGGTTGAGAGACAAGAGTTTTTCACTGTTATCTTTTTACCTTATTTGAATTTAAAAAATCATTTCAATGCATTATATATTTAAAATATTTTTTAACTTAACTTCAGAAGGTGGTTCTCAAACATAAGGTTAAATGAAAGAAACCAGGCACAAAAAGAATGCATACTGTATTATTTCATTTGCATAAATTTCAAAAGTAACCAAAACTCATCCATGGTATTAGATATCAGGCTATGGATTATTGTCATCCTGAGGTGGACACACTGGTTGGAAGAAACACAGGGCAACTCTGGGGGCCTGGCCAATTCAGTATCTTATGGGTACACGTATGCATGCAATTGAAGAATTGGAGAATTCAGCAAACTGTATGCTGTTGACCTATGCAGTGTACTCTATGTTTGTTACACTTCAACTTTTTAAAAGTTTGTGATTTGTTTAAAAAAAGAAAAAACACAAAGCCCAACAACATTGCAAAGCCATTATTTGTCCCTTTCTTCAAAGTAAACGTGAAGAGCCTTTGACTCTTTCCAGGTAAATTAGTTATTTTCAAAGCAAGAAATCAGCAACTTTATAAAGGGAGTGTACAAACTGATCTTCACTTATGTTTCCAGTCTAATTTCCCATCACTTCCAATGGATGAATTTTATGTTTCCATTATTTTGCAGACTTATAGTTCCCTGAATATGTGTGCACTTCCATGTACTTTTGCCACTAGGAAACATCTTCCCACTGCTGAAATGCTGTTCTCTTTACTTGTCTCTTATTTAATTTACATTCACCCTGAAACTTCAACTCAATCAACGTGCTTTGTAAAGCCTACCCTGCTTTAACCCCTCACACATTGGCTATGGCACTTTTCATATTGCATTATAATGCTTGGGTTTCATGTCTTACCTCCTTCGCTAGATTGGTCATTAGGCTTTGATGTAAGCAGTATGGGTTTAAGCTGGGCACAGTGACTCATGCCTGTAAACCCAGCACTTTGCAAGGTTGAAGATCAGTTGAGGCCAGGAGTTTGAGGCCAGACTGGGCAACAGAGCGAGACCCAATCTCTACAGAAAAATTTAAAAATTTAGATCGTCATGGTGTCACACGCCTATAGTGCTAGCTACTTGGGAGGCTGAGACAGGAGGATAGTTTGAGCTTGAGAGTCAAAGTTACAATAGGCTATGACCACACCACTGTACTCCAGCCTGGGTGACAGAGCCAGGTCCCAACTCAATGAAATAAAATACAGTTAAATTAAATTAAACAATAAAATAAAGTAAATAAAATGAAAAAGAAATGTGGGTTCAAGCCCAAACTTTACTTCTTAATGATTTTGCATTATTGACAAATGACTTAAACATGCATTTTAACATCTTGGGACCCAGCATCAAACAAAATTCAGGGTTGGCTCCTGGATCCACTACTAAACTACTATGTAACTTCTGGCAGATTTCTTAACTCTGTAATTCTGTTTGCTCTTCAGTATAGTAAAAGTAAGAAAAATACTGATCTCATAAGATTGTTGTGAGGATTAAATGAGATGACAAATTCTTTCAGTCACATAGTGAGTATACAGAAAGTTAGCCATGTTATAAAAATACTGTGTCTCACTTTTCTCATCTGTGATATGGGAATATCAATCTTCTATCCACAAGGCTATTGCAAAGAAAGAAACAACATGTTACTGGACACTTACTTGTGCTCAGTAAATTTTATTGAATGAATAAATAATTAATGGTGTATGTAGAGTGTCTGCTGAAATGTAGTGATGATGGCTTGCTTTGTTCTAATAAGAGGTTATTGTGGGAAGAACTAAAGTTATGGGATTAGAGTCATACATCCCTTAAACAGGCAAGGAATTTCCCTCACTCATACATCTAACATTCTAAATATAAAATACTAATGAATGTCATTCACATGTTTTCAAATATGTGGCACCCAGTAAATTCCACATTTTTAAAAATAGGTATTTCAGAAGGCTAAATACTTACTGATTAATTTTGTTCATTGGCCCAATAATTACAACATTCTTTTTTATTTCCTCAGATAAAATTTACTGTTTTAGTGTATCGTTAGTTAAATATACTTTTAGATTGCCATATCAAGTGATGGGAAACAATATTTTGAGTATCAAATGACTGCTTGAAAATAAACCTTTGCAAACTAACCTGTTTGTATGGAATATACATGTCTTCTATACACACACACACACACACACACACACAGAATTTTAAAACCCAATGGATTTTTCTAAAAATGTACTTTGCAATGAATTATTTGAAATTTTCTTTATGATTATGTCTGCATTAAAAGTGAGAAAAAAACTCTATTAAAAAAGGATGAAAATGTTTTCTGTAGAACACTTGCCCATCTGCATCAAAAGCATTTTATTTCCCCAGCTGCTATTAGTTTATATTGAATGCATATTCAGATGTGTTTCTACATACTCAGTCATCTCTTTTTTTCTTCAATGCACATTGAGCCAAGTTTGAAACAGGATTAGTTTTCAGCTTAACTGAATACTGCATTTTGATAAATTCAAGGAAATGGCTAACTCAAGTATATTCAAAATGCATTATTTACAAAACTGAGCAATTTTTCTGAATCCTTTTATATTTATTATTTTTTTGTCTTTAATATATATATTGTATGACAAATGTAAAGAAATTTCAATAAGGGTTGAAAAATGTTGATTTCAGGATATTGAACCTGAACTCAAATTGATGTTTTCATTAGCTTATATATTCTGAGCACCTTCTATATTATTAGTAATTATTTATAAATTAGCTGTGATCTGACAAGATTCTGATAAAGTAGGCATGATTATCTCTTCTTTTAAACTAGTTTCTTCAGAAAATTTCTTGTGATGAAAGAAGTAAATATTGATATTTACAACTTCTTACTTTCTTCTGCCTACATAATATTTGATCTTTGTTTTCTTGATTACTAGACCTTGTCATACTTACTAAGAGAAGGGGTAAAAGGGAGAACTGAGAGGAACCAAGGAAGGTTTTATTAATTTCTAATGGAATAGAAATAATATTAATATAGAACAGAAACAAGAAGGCCTGAAATGAGAAAGGAGTAAGGCAGGCCTATGGAACAAGGTAAGGTAGAAAGGGAGTGTTCAAAGATTTTTGGAAGGGAGGGGTGGAAGAAGTAAGGATGGGGGAAGATAGAGAGAGAATTTGGGTTTGGAGATAACTGTAGTCATAACCTTGTAAAGCTCATTGGATACTGTATTAAGTTTTTATTACTACTGTAACAAATTACCATAAACTTGACAGCTTAAAATAATGCAAATTTATTATCAGATAGTTTGGAAAATCTAAAACTAGTTTCATTGGGTTAAAGTGAAGTTATTAGCATGGCTGCATTCCTTCTTAACATTCTAGGAGACTATACACATCCTTGCTCTTTCTAGCTTTGAGATGGCCTACATTCCCTGCCTTGTGGTCCCTTACATCTTCAGAGCCAGCAGTGGCTGGTGGAGTCTCACACTGTATTATTCTGACACTGGCTTTTCTGCCTCCCTCCTCTACATTTAAGGCCCTTTGTAGTTATACTAGGCCCACTCATATACTCCAGAATGGTCTCATCATCTTAAGGCTATCTGATAACAATATTAACCTCATTTGGAATCTTCATTCTTCTTTGCCATGACACATAGCATACTCACAGGTCCTGGGAATTAGAATATGAACATCTTGGGAGCCACTATTCTGCCTACCACGGACATTAAACCTTTATCCTTTATTTTGCACAGGACATAACTGTGCCCTGAAAAATAGAATTATTCCCCAAGGTAAACATTCTATAATAATCAGCACTGACGCAAGAATATTCTGCCACTTGACTCATTAAAAAGTGTGTAGAAATTCAATTTAACTTCAATTATTTTTGGTGCCTTTGTTTTCTCCTTAAATAATATGTGTTAGTCTGTTCTCATTCTGATAATAAAGACGTATCTGAGACTGAGTAATTTAAAAAGGAAAAGATTGACTCACAGTTCTGCAGGGCTGGGGAGGCCTCAGGAAACTTACAATCATGACAGAAGGGGAAGAAAACACATCCTTCTTCACATGGCAGCAACAAGGAAAAGTACAAAGGAATGAGGAAGAAGACCCTTATAAAACTATCAGATCTCGTGAGAACTAACTCATTACCATGAGAACAGGATGGGTGAAATCACCCCCATGATTCAGTTATATCCACCTGTCCCTCCCATGATGTGAGGATTATGGAAACTACAAATCGAGATGAGATTTGATGGGGACACAGCCAAAAACACATCGGCATAGTATATGCTTATAATCGATAATAAGTATTTCTGTTTTTCATTATTTTTATTATAAGTGTCTTTGATCTCCACGTACTGTTTCTGCAGAAATTTTTTTCTTGTAGCTATAGTGAGAAACAGTTGATTTCCTATAGTTCTCTTGCACTATGGCATACTACAGCTGTTAGTTTCATGTCCTCAATTGAGGACTGCATTACTTGATGACAGGGGTTCTTCTCTTATTGATCTTAATTCATACATTTTATTTCACAGTTCTTGTTAGAATGTGTGCAGGTAAACAGTTGAATACTCTTTAAATGAATGTACACATGTAGGACAGAGGGAATGAGAGAGCAATAAAATCCCTGGATGACAAGTAAATAGATCTTGCTGGTTTCTAGTACAGGACTTACCACCAATGTTTGGTGTTGTGTTTTAATAACCCATCAGAAATAATGCAGCACAACTGGATCCTTTTCAGGTTTCTTTTTTCCTAGTTCTAAAGTTCTGTGATTTTAAAGGTGTCAGAAACACTTTTTCTCTCTTCCAAGGTGACATATAAATGCCATCTATAAGAATGTGATTTTGATTTTACTGAGCAGCAAGATTATCAAGGTCACATCATCCATGAAAAGCTAAGTCAGTCAGTAGGAGGAAGAGCATCTGTCTAGCACAGGAAGCCAAAGGACCAGAAAAAAAGAACATGGAGAAAAAAGTAAAGGTAAATTTCAATGTCTGCACCTTTCTTTTTCTACAATAAAGAGTATAATGGCTAACACTTTCCTAATTTCTCATATTTTTGTTTGCTTGAGGAATTGTTTGAAGGTAAGGATAATATTGTAAATCCTCTGCATTCCATGGGCTTGGCCTATACACATTTAATTCTGAGTCCTGGCACATATGGAAATTGGGTTAACGAAAGTCATACCTGATAATGTGGCTTTAGGTAAGAAAACAAAAAACAGACCTCAACACAAAGATATGTTGAAGTATTGTGATAAAGCTTGATTATCGTGGATGTTCCATTTCTAGTTTATTGAAAACTTTTTCCCACCTGCTACTTGATATCCATATATTCACTCAAGTGCTCAAATGTATATGCTTGTGGCTCACTGACACATATGAACATGCACAAACACATTACACATACCTCATAGAGTAAAACAGGAGGAAATAAATGATCATTTCTATTAATTGAGGTAAAAATGAGGTCAAATTCTTGGCAAAAGCAGTAAACATATGCAGTCATCCCAAGAAATAGACCTATGGATCTCTGCTGTCCAGTTCATTTTCACTTCCAAACCCATTTTTCCTATACACTCTTTATAACATTGGCAACCACAACTTGAACCTGAAACAAACACTATTCTATAACATTGTTTTTACTGCAGTTATTATGGGCTTGACTAGCAATGTTTAATAACGGATCTTGTTGCTGGTCATTTTCGTTACCTGGAATGAAGTGCTGACTTCACACTCGATTTTTACAGGCAGATCTGTTCATTTGTTCATACATTAGTTACCAAAAAACCATTGATTTGGCAAAGGTCTTATTTTTGTAGATGAGTATTTTCTTCACTTTTGTATATATGCCTTACTTCACTTTTGTTATTGTCTTCATTTCCCTCTCATGCAGTGTTAAGAACAGGGGCTTACTTACTGTTTTTGTTGTAAAGAAAGTGAGATGTGAGATGTTTTTATTAGCATTAACAGTAATTGAACCTGTCAACTATCATATCTTGGTCTGTATGCTCAGGATGGAGAGAGCCTGGTTTATCAGACCAGGCCTCCAGGGATCTTCCCAAATATATAAGGAATCAAGGGCTCACTGGGCCCTAAACATTATAAAGATATTTCCCTGCAGGTTTTGAGCTGGAAGGACTGGTTATACGTGTGCTGGTGTCCTCATATTTTCTAGCCATAGGGTCAGAATTAACAATGCCCAGAATTGCCACTCTCTGACTGTGTCCCAAGTGGCTTGTTTCCCTGACTGTAAATTGCCTATCATTACCTTTTGTGTATAGAGACCTTTGGAAATATTGAGATTCAGTCTGTGCAGTGGAGCTTGCGCTAAAAAACGAGAAATAATGACAAACTGCAAAAAGTCCCCATGATTATCTTAACAAAATATCCTCCGGTTTCTTACAGTGACATCTATATGAACATAAGTCTTCTAATCTAAATTTGAAACTTTTCTCTAATTATGATGGCTTAGGTTTACAAAATGACACATGCTTCAGAGTGCTGTGCTCCTTACTGCCACTCTGCTTTCACTGATGTCCTTTTTTTGGCCTTTTCTTGTTTTGCCCATCTTTTAAGTCCTAGCTTATGTATGAAGCCTTCTCCTGTCCATTAAATGAAGATACTCAATTGCCTGTGCCATCAAGTTACCCTGTGTTCCTTATTCTGATTCTCCATCCTTGTCCCATTCAAGCTTGTGTCCTTTTTGCTAATTGTGTAAGCCTCTCATCTTGCTGGAGCTCTTTGAGATCAGAGACTATGACTCATTCATCTAAACATGGAAGGATGTGATTTTCTGTTTTCTTCCCAAACTTGGTTCCTGCCCACTCTTATTCCTCACAGGGAAAGAGATCTTAGAACAATATTGGCTATTCCAGATTTCTATAGGGAATAGTTTTTTTTTTCTTATTCTTAATTTTTTTAGGTACATACATTTGTGGGGTACATGAGATGTTTTGATACAAGCATGCAATATGAAACAACCACATCATGGGGAATGGGGTACTCATCACCTCAAGCATTTATCCTTTGAGTTACAAACAATCTAATTACACTCTTTAGGTTATTTTAAAATGTACAGTTATTACTGACTGTCGTCACTCTATTGTACTGTTAAATAATAGGTCTTATTCTTTTAATTCTTTCTATGCCCATTAACCATTCTTGTTAACAAAATAGAGTTAAAGATGCTCCTCACTAAAGATTACCTATTGCCATCCAAATTGGAACCAGGGTGAATCCTAACAATATCAATTATAAATAACAGTTTCAAGGTTAAGTTAGAGTATTTGAAGAAGTGGAGTAGAAACTGAAAGAAGAAAAGGGAACAGGGAATAAGGAACATTTGGACCCTATCTATGGTTATGACTAAAAGGACTGATAGGATTTGGCTCTGTGTCCCCTCCCAAATCTCATCTCCAACTGTAATCTGCATGTGTCAAGGGAGGGACCTGTAATCCCCACATGTCAAGGGAGGAAACCACAATACCCACATATTGAGGGAAGGGGGTGATTGGATCATAGGGGTGGTTTCTCCCATGTTGTTTTGGTGATAGTGAGGGAGTTCTCATGAGATCTGATGGTTTTAAAAGTGGCAATTTTTTCTCTGCTCTCTGACTTCCCTCCTGCCACCTTGTGAAGAAGGTGTCTGCTTCTCCTTCACCTTCCACCATGACTGTAAGTTTTCCAAGGCCTCCCTAGCCATACAGAACTCTGAGTCAATAAAACCTCTTTATAAATTACTCAGTCTCAGATATTTCTTTATAGTGGTGTAAAAATGGATGAATACAAGGACTGAATATAGACTCAGTGGGCAAAATAAAATTATTTGTACCCTCACTTGGCATCTTGTTATAGGATGTGTATAAGATTATATCCTATCTGGTTATAGATTATATCTGTAAACCATTTGAAAACAGTATGGAACAAAAGAGCAGAATTTAATAGATAGATATGGATAGAGAGCCAGACAGATAGATGCTGTAGGCACTTTGTACCTAACAGTTGTGCAGTACAAATATTTGACAAATTCAATGGCTTGCAATTCCTGAAAAGAACATTACAAACATCATTTCATCCTGAGTTCATCCTCAGTCAAGTAAGCATTACAAAGAATGGCTTAGTGTAATCCTCTGCTTGAGATCAGCAGGTTCATTAGCTCAGACATGTGGAAAAGAGTAAATACATGAGCTGCTAGACTGCAGCAAAAGCCTGCTTCTCTTGTTTTCACTTGGTGGACCCTGGCATACTGGCTCTCTGCTCAGAGTTCAGACCTGTGATTGAGGGATGGCTAAGCATAGCCCAGTTGCAACATGATGACACTTGCCTAGGATAAAGGAAGATGGAAAGGAAGATGGAGGCACTGAGCTTGCAGTGGGCAGGACATGACAAGTATAGCTTTATTTATTTGGACTAAAAATAATAGCAGGAAAGTTACTTGGAATATGTATCCATATACATTGCCATGGGGTACAAATCACCACAAACTTTTAGGCAATACTTTGGTAATATTTGTTAAAAGTACAAATGCATAACTTTTCAGCAAGCAGTTCACCTTTTTAAAGAATCCATCCTATAGAATTAATAGCACCAATGCAGTTGCGTGCACAAGGAAGAGTATATAGCTATTAAAAAGAATGAGTTAGATATTTACATAATGACCTGAATAATGTATGTTACATTGAGCTTAAATGCATATGGCTGAGATATACAAACACAAACACACACAGACATACACATACATATATATTTATGAAATTTTCCATTGTCAAAGACTGCAATAACAATATATATTTATGCATATTCTTATAAGCATAGAGGAAGGTATAGAAGGAACTTTCTAAAACTGGGTTAACTTTAACATCTCTGGCATTTATACATAGATAGTTATTTCCAGTCCTAGAGAAAAAGAAATGAATCTCAAAGTGGTTACGAACATTTTCCAAAGTAATAAAATTGGAAAGAAGTATAGATGGAGCTAAAATACAGATAAATCTGTCTGAACTACACTGCTTCCTACAAGTTACACTTTTATTATTATGTATGTGTGTATTTGTGTGTGTGTATTCTGTAGATATTTGTGAAATGATAAATTGGCTCATTTTATAGTTTGTAGAAAAGAGGTTGCCTTTAGAGTTGGAAAATCTAGGCATAAGTCCTTGCTGTGTCCTATATCTCTTTGATTTGAGCTATTCACTTAATATTGTTTTTTCTTTCTTTTCTTTCTTTTTTTTTTTTTTTGAGATGGAGTCTTACTCTGTTGCCCAGGCTGGAGTGCAGTGACACGATCTCGGCTCATTGCAACCTCTGCCTCCAGGTTCAAGTGATTCTTGTGCCTCAGTCTCCTGAGCAGCTGGGATTACACGTGTGTGCCACTACTCCCAGCTATTTTTTTTTTTTTTTTTGTATTTTTAGTAGAGATGGGGTTTTACCACGTTGGCCAGGCTGGTCTCGAACTCCTGACCTCAGGTGATCCACCCATCTTGGCCTCCTAAAGTGCTGGAATTATAGGCATGAGACACCATGCTCAGCCTTCACTTAACATCTGAAAAGGGAATAATAATTCCAGCCCACATCTCCTTACAAAATTGTTGTTAGGGTTAAATAAGATGATACAATACATATAAAAGTAGACTAGTTCATAACCTTCATGTAACCAGGGGCTACCTATATTTCTGTTATCATCCTGTATCTAGCACACAACACAGTGCTTAGAATAGAACAACTGCTTCACAGTCCTTTTTTAAAAATGTAAAGTTTACTGAAGTATAATTTCCATGTAGTGAAATTCACAAAATTTAAATGTAAAGCAGACATGTATACATTTTATGACAACTGCTTGATTGAGACAGATAAACTACCATCACCCAAGACAAGTTCATTATGCCTGCCTCATCTGGTAAACACTGATCTGATTTCTATCACTAAAGAATAGTTTTCCCTATACTAGAATTTTATATATTATCTTTTGAAGAACAAAAGGTTTTAATTTTGACAAGGTCTAATTTATATATTTTTTAATTTATTGTTAATGCTTTAAACATATTAATTTTCTGTGCTAATTTGAAGTAAGAAATAATTGTTTAACCCGAGTTAAAGATACTGTCCTGCTTTTTTCTGGAGGTTTTATAATTTTAGCTTTTACATTTTGGTCTATGTTACAAGTTTAAATGTTTTGAATCCTGTAACATAAGGATTGTGTTAATAATGTGTATGTTTATGTGTATGTGTGTGTTTATTCATCTGTGAGTAACTAGTTATTTCAGTATAAGTTTTTGAGGAGACTATTTATTGGATTACTTTGGCATCTTTGTCAAAAATCAATTAAGCTAAAATTAGAAAAATGCAAATTAAAACCATAAGGAGACATACCCACTATGACAGCTATAATTAAAAAAGACAATAACTATGATTTGTGAGGAAATTGGAACATTCATACACTATTAGTAGGAACATAAAATGATGCAGCTGCTTTGAAAAACAGTTTGGAAGTTGTCAAAATGTCAAACATTAAGTTACCATTTGAATGAGCAATTGCATCCTAGATATAGACCCAAGAGAAATGAAAACATATGTCCATAGGGAAATTTACACATGCGTGTTCATAGCATCAGTATTCATAATGGCCAAGTGAAAACAATCCAGATGTCCAACAATCAATAAAGGGATAAATAAAATGTGGTACATCCATACAATGGAATATTATTTGGCCATAAAAAGGAATGAAGTACTGATAAATGCCATAGTACAGATGAACCTCGAAAACAGTAGGCTAAGTGAAAAAAGCCAGTCACAAAAGAAAACCACATATTGCATGATTCCATTTATATGAAATGTTCAGAAAAGACAACTCTGTGCCAACAGAAAGTAGGTTAATGGTTGCTTAGGGCTAGAGGAGGTGTTTAAGGAGAAAGAAGACTGACTTTTAATTCTGTAGGGTTTCTCCTTGGGGTGATAAAAATATTCTAAAGTTGATTGTTGATTATCACACAACTTTGTGGATATACTAAAAATAATTTAATTGTACAATTTAAATAGATAAATTGTAGGATATGACTTGTTTATATTATTCTAGTAAAGAGTATTTTAAAAATTAATTGATTATATTATTTATAATCAATTAATTATAATCAATTAATTTTTAAAATACCAGAATACTTTTAAAATTAATTGATTATAATTAATTGATTATATGTAATTAATTGATTATAATTAATTGATTATATGTAATCAATTGATTATATGTAACAGATTGATTACATATAATCAATTAATTATAATACTACAGTATTCAAGACATGATGGTATAAACATAAAGACAGATATATGGATAAATGAAGCAAAATTGTATTTCTGGTTTATCTACATTGATTTATTTATCCATGTCTATCTTTATGATTATGCCATTGTGTCTTGAATACTGTAGTTTTGTGATGACTAATTGAAATGGAATGGAAGCACTTCAACTTCATTTTTCCTCCCAAATATTTTTGACTATTTTAGGTTCTTTATAATGTGCCATATAAATATTTGGAACTCAGTCTGGAAATTTCTACAAAATGCTTGCTGTGATTTTCAGTGAGATTTCATGTGGGAAGAATGAGAATCTTAATAGTATTGAATCTTTCAATTTGTAAGTGAGGGACATCTTTTCATTTATGTAGATTTTTAAATATTTCTCTCAGTAATGACTCTTTCTCACTAGTTTTCTGTTTTTTTTTTCATAGTCCTAAAAATATCTTTAAATAGCACAATTTTTTCTTCAGTTGATAATGTAAAAGAGACTCTTGACATGGTTAAATTTCCAGGACCTTCAGTTTTTTAGGGATGAACTAAATGGCTGGTATCATTGCTTACACAAGTGTCTTGGTCTTGATGGAGTTTATGTTGAAAAATAAAGTTTATTATTTTTATCTTTTAATTTCATTTATCCAAAAACTTTTAGACATCTCTTTGTTGATTAATTTACTACGTCTAGCAATATTTTGATGTATTCCTTATGATATACTATGCAGACAATTATGTTTTGCTTTCTATTTTCCAATCTTTATGCACTTCATTCCTTTTTTTATATTATTGCAACAGATAATACAATATTGAATACAAACTTTAAGAGTGAACATACTTTTCTTGTTCTCAATTTTAAAGAGAAATTATTTGATCTTTACCCAATATATATAAGGTTGTCTGTAGGGTATTTTTTTAATAGATGCTGTTTATCAAGTTAATAAAAGTTTATTCTACTTACAGTTTACCTAGAGGTTTTATTTATTTTTTAAAGAATAGTGTTAGACTTCATCAAATGCTATTCTTTGTCTATTAATATGATCACACAATTTCTATTCTATTTGGGTGGTGGCTTATAATAATTGATTTTTGAATACAAAAACAAGCTTGGATTTATGGAATAAACACTGCATGTTCATAATATATGTTCCTTTTTATATATTCCTAATGTGATTCTCTAACATACTCTTAAAGATTTGTGCATCTATTTTTATGAGAGATACTGATCTATAAGTTTCTTGGAATTTTTTCTTGGGAGTCAGATTTCAGTAGCATGATTACACTGGCTTTGTTCAACAAGCGTGGAAGTGTTCTTGATTTTCTGAAAGTGTTTGTATATTGGTCTTATTTTTTCCTTGAGTGTTTGATACTCACTATGATGCTGATTAGCAATTTCTTTCCAGACTGATTTTCTCTTTGGCTTGCCTCTTTTCTGTTTTGGTGATTTCTGCTCTTATCTTGAACATTTCTTGTGTTTTGTTTGCTCTTTAAGCTTCTCAAACTTCAAGCTTCTTCAATTGGAGAACAACATATAATACGTGATTTTAGTCTTTCATTTTACCTTAAATGTTCACTTAGATTTATAAAATTTTCTCTTGCAATGACTTAAGCTGAATTACCAAAGTTTTAGTGTCATTTTTTTCATTAGCATTCAATTCAAAATATTTCCTGGCTGGGTGCAGTGGCTCATGCCTGTAATCCCAGCACTTTGGGAGACTTGGGCAGGTGGATCATGAGGTCAGGAGTTCAAGAACAGCCTGACCAATATAGTGACACCCCATTTCTACAAAAAATGCAAAAATTAGCCAGGTCTGGTGGCACACACCTGTAGTCTCAGCTACTCGGGAGGCTGAGGCAGGAGAATTGCTGGATCCTGGGAGGCAGAGGTTGCAGTGAGCTGAAATCGTGCCACTGCATCCCAGCCTGGGCAACAGAGTGAGACTCCGCCTTAAAAAAAAAAAAGAAAAAATGAAAAATCTAATTTCTTTAGTAATTTCTTCTTGGATTCTGGGTTATTTAGATGCATGTTATTTAATTTCCAAATATTTTAGAGTGGTCTGGATATCTTATTTTTACTGATTTCAAATGTAATTCTGTTGTGTTTATAGTATATAAATTCTAAGATTTTAGTATCAATAAAAATAAATTTAAAATAAGTTAAAATATAAAAATTTTAATTTTTTCAAATGTATTGAGACTTTTTTTTGCCTTTCTTTCCCAACATAGTCTAATTTGTTGAACATTCCATCTGTACTTGGTCAGTGAGGGAAAGCTAATTCATGGTGTGATTTCGATTATATATATTTTTATTCTCTTTTTCTACTTGTTCTTCCTTTACTGAGAGTGGGATGCTAAAATCCCTGGCTATGCTTCTAAATTTGCTTACTCTAGTTTTATCAGTCTATACTTCATGTACTGGATGCTTAGTTATTATAAGTATATGTGTTTTTGATTGATATGTCTCGCTAGTAAATTGTTTCATCATTATACAATCTCCTCCTTTCTCTCTCATAAAACTCCTTATCTTGATATCTCTTTTAATTTGGAGTTAAAATGGTCACATCCATCTTCATATGCTTACTGCATGTATCCCATATGTTTTAAATCTCTTTATTTTCTTTTATTTTTTTTCTTAGAAATTCAAACGTATTTATTTTACTTCTTCACTTTAGGTAAAGAAGGTTGAATTAAGCATAGTTTCAGTTTAAGGCATGTTATCACCATTAGTTTGCGAAAGTCTTTTCTCCTCTTTCTGTCCCTAGTAGGCCTATTCATCCCTCCTTCAGTGGCAGCCGTTTTGCTATTCCTTAATAGTATATCGTTTTTTGGGTAAGTTCTTGCAAAACGTGTCTTATTATTCTGTATGCATATGTATTTTTAATTGACATAAATGAAGCTATACCTCTTTCTTCCTTATTTTCTTCACTGTGTTATTTTAAAGATATACCGGTATTTCTGTGGGTACACATAGTCCATTACTTATTGCAGCATGGTGTCCTGTGGTACATATCTACCACAATTTACCTCTTCACTTTATTCACACCATAAATTATTCATTGCTTCATTCTATACATACTATATATCTTCACTCTTCAGTAGCAGATCCCTAACATTGTCTTCAAATTCTAACTATCCCACACGTACCACTATGAACAACTTCATAGTGCTCTTTTTAGAACAGTGGTTCCCAACTCCAGGGCCACAAACCAATACTGGGCTGTGGCCTGTTAGGAAGTTGGCTGCATGGCAAGAGGTGAGCAGTGGGCAAGCCAGCCAAGTGCTCACATTACTTGTGAGCTCCGCCTGCTGTCAGATCAGCAGTGGCATTAGATTCTAAGAGGAGTACAAACCCTATTGTGAACTGCGCATGCGAGAGAAGTTGCCCATGTCGGTCTTATGAGACTCTAATGCCTGCTGATCTGTCACTATCTCTCTCATCACCTCCAGATGGGACCATCTAGTTGCAGGAAAACAAGCTCACTGATTCCACATTATGGTGAGTTGTATAATTATTTCCTTATATATTACAGGGTAGTAATAATAGAAATAAAGTGCACAATAAATATTATGCACTTGAGTCATCCTGAAACCATCCCCCCACAACCTGCTGCATGGAAAAATTGTCTTCCACAAAACCAGTGCCTGGTGTCAAAAAAGTTGGAGACTGCTGTTTTAGAATATCTCTAAGACTTTCTTGAGATAAGTGGTTAAGAATGTAATTGTTAAGTCAAGAAGTTTCATTATACTTAATTTGATCAGGTATTGTTACATTAGTTTCAGGATAGCCCTATTACTCTTTACTTCTTTCAATAGGGTGTGAGGATTAACATAGCCCCACATCTTTGCCAATTCTTGGCATTATCCTACTTTTTAATTTTTGCTGATTTAATAATTAAAAAAATGCTGTTGTATTCATGTTTAAATTTTTATTTATTTGATGACTAATACAGTTGAGCATCTCTACATACACATTTTAGTCTCTCGGTTATTTATAGCTGTAAATTTACTTTTTCCATTATTTGCCCATTTTCCCATTGATGTTGACTTGTTCAAGTTCCTGTATATCTAGATAATCATCCTTTGTTGGTTTTAGATATTTCATGTATCACTTCCAAATCTGTCTTTTGTCTCTTAACTTTGTCCATAGTGTTCTTTGTTGAATAGATATCATTAATTTAATTTTATGTCAGATTCACTGAGATTTGATTCACATGCAGCAAAATGCACTAGAGACATATAGTTCTATGACTTGGAGACATGTATACAGGCATGTATCAATCAAGATGTAAAACAGTTCTGTCATCTCAATACTTTTGTAGGGGAACTTTGTTGATAATCTTCTCCTATCTCTAGTTATGGCAATCAAGTCTAATTTCTGTACCAGTAGTTTTATAGTGACCAAATTGTCATATTAACAGAATTTTAGAATAAAATGTTTTAAGGATTATGCACATTACTAAATGTTTCATCACTTTTTTACTTTTTATTGCTAAATAGCATTTTATTTATTTTGATATATCACAGTTTGTTTATTCATCAATTGATGAACACTTTAAAAGTCTATTTAAAGGCTAAAGTCATACTTTAGCAGGGCTCGGTGGCTCATGCCTGTAATCCCAATGCTTTGGGAGGCTGAGATGGGAGGATCGTTTGAGGTCAGTATTTCGAGACCAGCCTGGCCAATATGGTGAAACCCTGTCTCTACTAAAAATACAAAAATTAGAGCTGGGCGTGGTGATGGGCTCCTGTAGTCCCAGCCACTCAGTAGGCTGAGACAGGAGAATTGATTGGATCCAGGAGGTGGAGGTTGAAGTGAGCTGAGATCGTACCACTGCACTCTAGTCTGGGTGACAGAGCCAGACTCCAACTCAGAAAAAAAAAGTCTGTACTTTAATTTTTTTTAATGCCTCATATCTCGCTCTTTCTCACTTACTAACTCACTCTCTCTGCCCCCAGCCCTGCTCATTTCCTACTTTCTTTACCACTTCCTGTTTCTTGCTTCTTATTCATAGAGTCTACACTGCAAAATAATGACCCTACAACACTGTAATTGTGTGTGTGGCATCATTCTGTTTACTTCTAAATATTATAAATTATATTTTTGTTTTAAATGGTTGTATTCTAAGTAAATTATAAGTAGAACAACACTTTTAAAAGTATCTATTTTAAAAATGATTTCTAGTGTACCTCATTTCTTCCTATAGATTCAATTTTCCATCTTTCTCTTTTGCCTGGTTATCATTTATCTTTTGCCTGAAGACATCCTTTAACATTTCTTATAGTACATATCTCCTGGGAACAAAGTATCTTTACTTTTATTTATCTTAAATTATCTGTATTTCACCCTAATTTTTGAAAAAAAAATTTTTCTAGATATGGAATTCTGGGTTGAAAGTTTAAAACATTTTTATTACTACAAAGATATTATTTCATTATCTTCTTTTAGCAATTGTTTCTGATAATGAAGACTGTATTTATTCCATTCTTGTTCGTATGGACATGATATATCTGAGATTTTTGTGGTGTGGTAGGAGGTTAGTGGTTCTGGTTGCCTTGAAGAATTTCCCTTTATCTTTAGTTTTCAAGAGTTTCACTGTTATATGCTTAGATGTGGTTCTTTTTTTATCCTGCTTGGATTTTGCTAAAGATTCTTGAACCAATAAGTCAGGCTTTTTGTGTATTTGTTTGTTTAATTTTTCATTAATGTTTTGAAGGCTTTCAATGTTATTTCTTCATTTATTTTCTACTCCAGTTTTTCTCTTTTATTTCAGGTGACAATTCATATTATCTCATAGGCCTTTGAGACTGTTAATTTTCTTCCCAAATTTTTATTGTTATTTTCCAAATTAGATAAGTTCTATTAATTTGTTCTTAGATTTGCTGACTTGTTTCTTCATTTTCCAATCTGATCTTAAGTTCCTGTAGTGAATTTTTCATTTTAGTTATTTTGCTTTAGGGTCCCTAAATTTCTATTTGCTTCTTTTTACTATATTTTTATTTTTATTTTCTGATGAGGTGCCCTCTCTTTGTTAAGATCACATTTTCCTTTAATTATTGAATATATTCATAATAATACTTTATATTCTGTCTTCTAATTCTACCATGGACCATCAGGTTCAATTTCTGTTGACTTCTTTTTATTGTTATGAATCACAGTGCTTTGGTTTTTGTTTTTCATTTATTTATTTACATTTTGGAAAGTCTAGGGTTTTATATTTTTCCTCTAGAAGATGTTGACTCTTTTTTTTTTTTTTAGCAGTCAGTTCAATTACTACCTGATCATCTTAAACTCATGTAGGCTTGGCTTCATATTGTGTAGGTGGGAATTTGTGTACAGTGTTTCTCAAATGATTCAATACTGTCGGGGCTCAATTTCCTAGAAGATTGTGTTAGGACTTCTTTTATGCTTTGTAAAAATGAGTCTAGGATAAGTTTTATTCTAGGACATGACAGAAAGGTCTAGTCATGACCTTTTTGTGATCTCAGCTGAGTAGCAGGTATTTTAACAGGGTGTGAAGAAGATTTCTCTAGTCTGACAGGGCCTGAAATATAAAGTCTTCCAGCTGGCTCTTCTGTATGACTGATTATTCTCTAGTATCTTTGATCTCCTATTAACCTCACAGCAGCTGAGACTGGGCTAGCCTTGTGATCTTGACTTGCCTATGAGCATCTCTGTCCTCTACCAGGGACTTGTGTGAGACCTCCTTGTGGACTCCTGGGCCTTCCTGTCTGCAAAAGTTCCTCCTTTCCCATTCCCTTTTCAAAAGATTTTCATTTGTTACCCATGAGTTCCCCTCAAATCTAATCTCAGAAATACTGCTATATCCTTCTTGGAATTGTTTCTGTGCTGCCTTAGGAAATTGTTCCTTGTTAGAGAGCTGGGAGATTGTGACTGCCTCAAGAGTTTTCCTTCTGTTTGAGATTTCATGCTTGCATTGCCTACTTAAGAACTATTGTCTTTGCTATCATAAACAGTGCTGCGGGGTCTGTGGGGGGTGGGTGGGGAATAGGGGAGGGACAACGGTGAGTGGGGAGTTGGGGAGAGATAGTATGGGGAGAAATGCCAGATATAGGTGATGGGGAGGAAGGCAGCAAATCACACTGCTATGTGTGTACCTATGCAACAATTTTCCATGTTCTTCACATGTACCCCAAAACCTAAAATGCAATAAAAAAAGAACTATTGTCTCATAAATTTTATCCAACTTTAATGTTGTTTAGTTATGAGGCCTAGTTTGGTGTCACTTCAATTAATTATGGCCAGAAACAGAAGTCTCTGCTGCATAAACCTTTATTGAAATGATAAATTAATAAATCAATGAAAGAAGTAGATACTTATATATTTATATGACTCACCAGATAATGATGACTTTTTAAATATATAATGCCCTCAACCCTCTCCTGCTGACATAGTCACCTGGACCTACCTATTCTTGGGGTAAGGGGTAGGCAATCTGATTCTAGAAAGAGATACACAGCTTACCTCACTTAAATTATAACTCTATTAAGACTCTTCTGTTAAATGTGGTGTGGAAAGCTCTTATACTTTACAAGTGAAGGTTACTTGATCCTAAATATAAGTCTGGAGATGAGACAACAGAACTCGATATGGATGGACCCTGAGGCTGTGTAAAATCTCTACTCTTAATCTGGCTGGTGCCACTGTTACCTAATCCCACCTGTTTGGAACTTTAAGTTGTACCAACCCACCAGTATACTGTATGATCATCTACCTATTAGATGATACAGGCCCTTCCATTCCCTCCAATAGCCACTGCTGTTCTTTACTTCTTTTCTGGACTTTCCTCCTTTCCTGCTTCTTTCTAGTTTTCACTCTTCTAAATATTTAGCTTGATCTCCATTTCTAAACTTTTTTTCTTTTTATTTCTTTCTTTTTTTTTTGGCAGTTTTGACCAGGGTTGAACATGAATCTTTACTGTTAAGGACATTTATGACTAAAAATGAGGGAAATCCTCTTCTTTTTGCTGTCTCTAAATTGATACATATATCCTTTTAATGTGGCAGTGAGAAAGAATCAGAGGCCGGGTGCCGTGGCTCACATCTGTAATCCCAGAACTTTGGGAGGTCAAGGCGGGTGGATCACAAGATCAGGAGTTTGAGACCAGCTTGACCAACATGGTGAAACCCCGTCTCTACTAAAAATACAAAAATTAGCTGGGCATGGTGGCAGGCACACACCTGTAGTCCCAGCTACTTGTGAGGCTGAGGTAGGAGAATCACTTGAACTTGGGAAGCAGAGGTTGCAGTGAGCTGAGATTGCACCACTGCACTCCAGCTTGGACAACAGAGCGAGACTCCATCTCAAAAAAAGAAAAAAAAAAAAGAATCAGAAATTTTTAATAGCCAAAAAGTTTTTCTTAACTATGCCCTTTTCTTTGTGTACTTGAAATAACATTAAGTAATGATTTCAAAAAGCCTTCTTTGTTTTCTAATCCCTCTTCCGTTAGAATTTATCTTCTTATATTGTTTTAGGAGTTAGAACAAGGAGGATTCCCACCTCTTTTGTCTCCATCAACTACAGTCCAGCTCCCTGAACATTACCTGCTTTGCTAGAATTTAAGGTTACCTATATCCCTTTTGAAAACCAGAATGACTGATTGTTATCCAACTTTTACCTTCTTGATTTGGAAATTTTTAAATAGAAATATTACATATAACCGAGCAATAAATGTTTTTATAATGTTGAGCAAGAGATATTAAATGTTACTTAACATTAATACCTTATGCTCCTGCTTTGCTATAATCTATGTTATTTCCAGGAAGTGGGATGGCTCAAGCCTTTCTTCAGGAATGAGACTAGGGTGAGGCAAGTGAGATACCTAGGGCACAACATTTATGTTGTGTTAATCATGTAAACACCAATTTTAACCTGGTAACAGTCAATCAAGTCCAGTCCATCTTTTACAATGTGGTGAAAACGTGTCACATAGCAAATAATCCAGTACCTCCACCAACCACCACGCAAAAATTAGAACAGTTATATCAATCTGTTTTAATTCTGTTTCACAAACTCAGATCTTCCTTCCATCTACCAGCTGGCCAGTACTTTCCTTTCTTCCTTTCTTTTTCATTCTCTCTTTAATTCTTTCCTTATCTGTCGTCTTAAAATATCTATTCAGACTCGGTTTATAACAGGCACTCTTGTAAGTGCTGGGAATACAATGCTGAAAAAGATTAATGTTTCGGTTCCATGGAAATTGATCTTTGGGAGAGAGGAATTACACACATAAAAACTTTGATTTTAATAATTTCTATGAGGAAAACAAAATAGGATAATATTGTATTTATTTAACATATTTAATAGATGAAATTTCATAGCTGTTTTTGTCTGGGTGGTCAGTGAAGACCTCTCTGAAAAGATGATGTTAGATGATATGGAATAACTAAAAGATGTCCTGACAACAATCATTAGGGAAAAGAGCTTCACAAAGATAAAACAATAAGAACACATACCATAAGGCAGGAACAAGTGTGGCAGGTTCAACAGAAGGAACAAAATTCCCTTTTTTCTGAAAGTGAGGTGAGTGAGCCCAAGATGTTTAGGATATGTGGATAGTAGCTGCCAGTCATGTAGGGTGCATGCCCAGGCAGGATTCTCAATGCTCCCCTATCAGCTTAGAGTTTTACATATGATATGGAAATTATTTTTAGGTCTCTCATACCTCTGACATTGGGTGGGAGATTAGAGAAGCAATAAAGATGAGTCAAGTTGAACATCTCAATGATATTCCTTCTCCTATTGTGTGGTGATAGAACTGATTAATAAGAATCTTGCCTTGGATAAATCAGCTAATGAAAAGATATGTATCTAGAACACCTGGACATAAAGTTTAAATGTCAATATGTTTAAGTGTCAAATGAATCTGATAGTAGCATTTGGGAAAATAACTTGATTATAGTCTAGGGAAGCCAAAGAAGGCCTTGTGATTTGAGGTGTATGCTTCAAAGCTAATCAGACTTCTAAGCTGAATAAACATATGACCTCATTTCCCATTTTGCTACTTACAGGAAAATTCCAAGATATTAGCTACCTCTGCAGTAATAAGAAACTGGTAATTTGGAAATTGCTATCTGCATTGGTTTTCTACTGTTGCCTAGCAAATTACCACACAGGTAGTGATTTAAAAAGTAGCATAATAATTATGTCATGACTTCCATGGGGCAGCAGTTCTGGGTCATCACAGCTGGGACCTCTCTCAAGGTCTCATATGTGTGCAATAAAAGTGTCTCATCCAAGGCTCTGGGTCTTCTTCCAGGCTCAAGTGGTTGCTGAAGGTGGAGATTGTAGGATTGATTTAGACTTTTACTCATCATACTGCCTATCTGTTAGATTCGGTACTACACTGCTTTAGCCACAACCCCCTCAAGCAAGATATTTCTCCTGTGCCCTGTGTGTTCACACTCATAATGTTACTGAATGGATGATTATTCCACCCTTGCTCACCCACTTTGGTAGTGGTAACAGAATCATTACACAGCTCTTAACTATACCTGCCAGCAGAAACAAGAGACATGCAGCTCTTGCTTTCTCTTAAATATCATGCAGATGTATTTTTTGGAGGACTTTAGAAGATATCCAAAGTAGTAAGGGAATCTAGGAAATTGAGAATTTAACTTTCCACCTTTCTATATGCAGTAAGGAATAGTATAAGGATGATGGAATAAAATTGATTCAGCCAATTTACAATCTTTACTCACCTTTCACAGGGCTGTTGGGAATAGTATGTGAATAACCCAGAAATTAGTAACCAGTGCCTTGGCCAGCAGTGTGCAATGAATGAATGTTGGGTCACTTCTCACTTCATAAGGCTAGACTTAAGATGAAACATTGAAGACAGAAAATCGTAATTCTACTTCTGTTAACTAAACTTCATTGAATGCTTACTATGGGTTGGTATTTTTCCTGTATTTAATATGCATTAGCTCATTTGATCCTCACAATAAATCTATAAATTAGGTACTATTTTTCATGAAACATGAAGAGCTTAAGCCATTTTCTCCAGTTCACATATCAGAGTCAAGAAATGAGCATCAGAATCCATGAATGAACTACCTAACACCCACACAGACTTCCTTAGATTACAAGAGAATTGCTCTTCTAAGAGTGTGAGATGATGAAGTCTAATAATAGTTCAATAATAGGAAATCAGCCCAGAAATTTTGATTCATGTTTGTATCAGGGCCCACATGGCACAGTGCCAGGAATCTTTTATACCCATTTCCTAAGTGGCATTTTAGGTGGCAGCTCTAATATAAAGAATTCTCTAATTAGAACATCTCATTATGAATCCTTAGGCACCCAGATGTGGTGCACTCTAGATAGAGCTGCAGTAAAATCACTTGCTCATCCATGGATTCCAGTACCTGCTTGCTATCTATATATGTTTCTCCTTTGAGAAAAACTTCATTATTCCCGTATCTCCAGTTTTAATAAACACCATTTCATATAGAAAATAGGTGGTAGAACCTTGTGTTAGAGCAAGTTCTTTTCATTATCTTATTTGCATATATAGTCAATTCCTCATTCATTACATAAGGACTGCATGAGGATAAAATCAGTACCAAGAATTCAAAGATTACTAAGATATATTTCATAAGGACAGACCTGAAAATAATACAACAGAGCAGGGTAAGTCTATGTGTCTATTAGATTGTTGTGCTGAAAAATTTACCCTATCTATACAATGCATTAACTAAACTCTTGTCAATTACTAACTGTAGGAAATTAATTTAGATGTCATTGTATCATTCCACTTCATAGATGAAGAAACTGAGACCTAGAAATGTTAAGGAAATTTTACCTTTTACTTTTTTCTCTTTGGACCAGGCTCACAGTAATAAAGTGGGGGTTGGAATTTGGAATACTTAACTCCTGAGTATATGACTCACCTACCCACTGTGTTAAATATGAATGCCAGTCTTCTAAGTATTGGTCTCAACACTGCATGTACTTTGCAAAATATAAAGTGTTGTACAAATGTATGACTTAATGGTGAGTATTACATGTTACTACTTGTCTGCCTTACTTTAAGGAAATCTTTGTTTCTGAGCAAAATTGAATGGATTAGATAGTCTTAAAGGGGACATTGTTGTTTAAAACTAGCCAGTAGTCGTCTTTTTACTTACAACACCTGGATTAGTCTGTTCTCACGTTGCTATAAAGCACTACCTGAGACTGAGTCGTCTTTTTTACTTACAACACCTGGATTAGTCTGTTCTCATGTTGCTATAAAGCACTACCTGAGACTGAGTAATTAATAAGGAAAAGAGGTTTAAATTGGCTCATAGCTCTACAGACTGCACAGGAAGCATGGTTGGGGAGGCCTCAGGAAGCTTACAATCATTGTGGAAGGTGAAGGGGATGCAAGCACATCTTCACATGGCCAGGAGGAAAGAGTGTGAAGGGGGAAGTGCTACACGCTTTTAAACAACCAGATCTCATGAGATCTCACTCACTTTCACAAGAACAGCGAGGAGAAAATCTGCCCCCATCGTCAAATCACCTTCCACAGGTCCCTCCCACAACACTGGGGATTACAATTCAACATGAGATTTGTGTGGGGAACAGAGCCAAACCATAAATGATATAAATGCTCCCATGGCCCCTCACAAATCTCCCGACTTTCTCTCATTTTAAAACAAATCATGCCTTCCCAAAAGTTCCCCAAAGGCTTAACTCATTCCAGCATTAACTCAAAAGTCCACATCCAAAGTCTCATATGAGATAAGGCAAGTCCATTTTGCCTATGTATCTGTAATATAAAAAACAAGTTAGTTAATTCCAAGATGTGATGGAGGTACAGGCATTGGGTAAATGAACCCATTCCAAAGTGGAGAAATTGGACTAAACAAAGGGGCTCCTGGATCCATGCAAGTCTGAAACCCAGTAGGGCAGTCATTAAATTTCAAAGCTCCAAATTAATCTCCTTTGACTCCATGTCTCACATCCAGGCCACACTGATGTAAAGGGTGGGCTCCTGATGCCTTGGGCAGCTCTTGCCCTGTGACTCTGTACGGTGCAGCCCCCATGGCTGCTTTCATGAGCTGGCATTGAGTACCTGTGGCTTATTCAGCTGCACAGTATAAGCTGTCTTTGGATCTACCATTCTGGGGACTGGAAGTTGGTCGTCCTCTTTTTTTTTTTTATTTTTTTTTATTTTTTTTTTGAAAGAAAGGAAAAGAGAGGAAAGAAAGTGAGAGTGAAAGAAAGGAAAAAAAAGAATGTACGAGAGAAAGAAAGAGGAAGAAAAAGAGGGAGAGAGAACAGGATTCTTGTTCTACTGCCCAGGCTAGAATG
>CAUYLG010046899.1:0-50702 GCA_963573385.1 Cacajao melanocephalus | reverse complement strand
AGGAATGTCTACAGCAGACACGGTGCAGAGCATGATTTAAGGGAAAAACAGTTATACCAGGACAAGAATCCATGGCCTGGGCAGCAGTGTTCAGTATCATAAAGATACCTGCTGTATGGCAGGCTTGGGGCAAGAGCCACTCCTCCTAATAAAGGAGTTGTAGGACCTTGCGTCCAGTTCTTGTGGAAGGCTGCCCTCAGACCGGCAATCCCTCGAGCATCTGAGGACTCAAAACCCCTCCGGATTTTGACCACTTTGGTGACTGTGAACTTTATCAGCTCTTGTTACTGTGCTAGCTCAAAAGCATCCTCCTATAGAACTCATTGGAAGCTGCCAGCAGGTGGCGGTATACCCTGACAGCTCTGTCACTGCTGTGTGACTTAAGCATCCTCCTATATTCTTACAAGTAGCATGTCCATAGATAGAGGTATTGCACACTGCACCCTCTTCACTGCGCATGGCCCACCTCCATGCCTCAGTGACCTAATGAGGGTGGATCCCTTGCTGTGTACTGTCCACCTCCTAGCCTAGGTGACCTAATGGGGGTGGACCCCTTGTTTTATTGCTCACAACCCTATCACTATCCTTAAAGATGATTTCACTTACTACCCTGCCCCCTAACCTATACCCAATAAATACAGACACTTCTGGACATTCAGGGCCTCATCTGTCTCCGCTTATAGGTGGCGTAGCCCCCTTGAGCCCAGCTGCGTTTTCCTTGTAGTTCCGTGTCCTGTCTCTTTATTTCTCAGATCCTGCGCCTCAGCACAGCATAAGGGAAACCCCACGACCCTGTGGGGCCCTTGGCCCTACAATACTAACCTATTGCTCCTTTATTATTGGAGCATTCGTTATTATTTACTACTGGAGTCGGGCTATGGAAAGTGTTTTATTCTTTGGAGAACAACAATAAATAAACATTTAGCAACCCACTCTTTCCTTTGCCAATCTTTTAAGAAGAAAAAATAGAAAAAAATTTAATATTTCTCAAGTTGAATAAAACCCTTTCCAAGATACACATTAGGAGAAATCGTTATTCTGTAGGAGCATGAGATTTTCCTGGCCCTAAATATTACTTAACACATTGTTTGGGTTCAATAACAATAATACATGAATTCCTTAATATTATATTTATAACTTAGAAACACATTCATCAGCCTCAAAGACAAGAAGCAGAGGTGAAAGTCTTCCAAAATAGTCAAAATGTGACAGTATGCACATATTAAAGTATATATACTTCACCCATAGAAAGGCTTTATCATGACACTACACACTGTAAGCAATTCAAACAAGCTGGGTAATGTGGCTGTAAATCCACATCATACAGGAAGCTATAATCCTAGAAAGAACCAGTAGCAGATAATCTTAGACTAAGGGGAGTATATTAGTTTTCTATTTGCTGCTGCAACAAATTACTGCAATTTAGTGGCTTATGACAAACACAAATTCATCATCATAAAGCTCTGTAGGTTAACAAGTCAAACATATCTCACTGGACCAAAATCAGGGTTTCCACAAGACTTTGTTCCTTTCTGGGGGTTTGTCTTTTCCAGCTTCCAGATGTCCGATGCACACTTTCCAGCTTCAAGGGACTGTCCACATTCCTTGGCTCACAATCTCCTTCCTCCCAGCAAGAGCAGGTCAAGTCCATCTCACACCTCAGCACTCTGACATACTGATCTGCCTCTCTTCCACTTTTAAGGATCTGGTGATCAACTGGGCACACCCAGATAATCCAGCATAATCTATTTTAATTTCATCTGCAGCCTTAATTTCCCTTTGCCATGTAACAGCACAGTTAAAAGTTCTGGAGACTGTCACATGGACACCTGAACATCTTTGGATGGATCATTACTCTGCCCATCACAGGGAATACGCAGGAAAACTAGACGCAGGAACTAAAGCAGTCATTCAGGTCACTTTGCATAGGGACAAATATTTCACCCTACTGGGATAGTTCCAGGGCTGGGGAGTCAGGGTTAGGGTGCTGGATATCACATACTATTGCCTGGGAATAGACTGATAGTCTGAATCAAGACGAGGTTTAAAGCCTGTTTTGTTAAGAGGCTGGAGAGTTCACACAAGCATTTTTTAAAGGATGTTACAAAAATATGGACCTCTTACTACAGGAAATTTCATTTACCTGGAAAATTGTACAGTAAGTCTTACTACCTGGCAATGCTACAATTTACCTTAACTAAATGGTTACCATTATTTACTTAACATTCACTATCTTAGTTAAGATGAGTTGAATAAGTATCTTAAATTTAAAAAAATTAACTGAAAAATACTTTTTAAAGTTGACATTTTAGAAATATTTAAGCATTTATTATAAACATTTTCACATACATTTATCTATGAAAAGTGGCCGAAGAACAGTTCTTTCCCTTATTTAGAAAAAAAATTCAAAGAAAATGGCTAATTAAACTTTGACTTTATTATGTACATGGATACTATTAAAAAGGTGAATTTGTGAAATTTTAAATTTTTGTATAACACATAAAAATCAAACTTCTAATTTGGTAAGTAAATAATTCTAAACGTAACAAACACAGTGGTGCTTTAAAATGTTTAAATATTTGTCTTAGATGCTGAACATAGACGAAAAGAACTGTCATCTTAGGAGCAAACACATTACAATTCTGTAAAAAGAAGCATAGAAAAGCAAGGTAGTATTTCTCAAGTAAGTCCTCTCATACTAAAACCACAGTGACGCACCGACGCTAGTCTAGAACCTATTCCAGACTCCGGTGCTGCAAGTACTGACAGGCTACAAACACCAGTAACAACCTGCCTGGAGCTTTGGCCTTGAAAACAAATGGCTGCTGTGAAATAATATGACCAAACCAAGAGACGGTTCCTTACAAAAACAAAGCAAAACACAGATGAAAATCAAGCAGAAAAAGAAAATAATATAACCTTATTTTAAGAACACTATTTCATCCCAAAGGATATCTTGTTGTATATTAATCCTCAAAGATGAGCAGTTAAAATAATTTTGTGTAGCTCCAGGAATACAACAGGTGACTAAGTTAATGACCAACACAATTGACAGACTTCAAAGTGATAATACTGAAATTCCAAATTTCACAGCATAACAGGTGACTATAACATACTACCCTAACAAACTCTTAATAAGTAGTGTCTGTAGAGCATCTACAGAGTTCTTCATCCTTCACATTTCGTCTCTTAGACCTTCTGTGTTCATTACTCATTTTCATCCATTTCTATAGGAGAACTGCTTTGGGAGGAAGAGAGCCAATAAGTGCCATGCTCGGGTATGGGCCTGTGCAGTGGCCAGTCGTTTTCTTGCAAGAGTGATCTTGGAGATAAAATAAATTGAATCTCAAAAAATTCCAATGATTCTCCATCTTCCTTCTCCATCAGAAACTGATACTCTCCGAATCTGACTATGCACCTGTATGGCAGGTGCATTTTATTTAGGTAGCCCAGCTCTCTACTGTCCATGGTCAGATTGGCCTTTTTACTCATATTTTTAATTTCAAAGGAGAGAACTGAGCTGTTGAATTTTTTAAACAGCTGCAGAGAAAACTGAACTCGAGAAACCTGTCTGTCCTGAAAAGTATAACGACAGATGTTGGAATTTCGGCCAAATTTCACCACTTCACTGGAAGGGAGTTTGTCTCTGTTACAAAAGCTTATTGACTGAAATATTCCACTTTGCAACTGGCCGGGATGGTAAACCGTTATCCGGAGACAAGTTACTGTCTCTTCTGTGTCAGCATCTTCAAAACTGGACATGATGTGCACAAGGCCCGCCTGCAATAATTAAATTACCATGTTAGTTTCTGCTTATATATGAAGCATTGAGAACTTTGATTCTAATGTTTTGATGAACACCTGCTAGGCAATTTATTTGGACTTAAGGAAAACAATACATAGATAATACTTTCAATGAACTAGCCGACATGTGAAATCTTATACCAAGCCCTAAAAAATCACTGCACTAGTCTTTCCTGTCTTTTTCATTTCTAGTTTGACTATAAGACCATATATAAGGCCGGGCGCAGTGGCTCACGCCTGTAACACAAGCACTTTGGGAGGCCGAGACGGGCGGATCACGCGGTCAAGAGATTGAGACCATCCTGGCCAACACGGTGAAACCCCATCTCTACTAAAAATATAAAATTTAGCAGGGTATGTTGGCACTTGCCTGTAGTCCCCACTAATGGGGAGGCTGAGGTAGGAAAATAACTTGAACCCAGGAGGTGGAGGTTGCAGTGAGCTGAGATCGCGCCACTGCACTCCAGCCTGCCCAACAGAGTGAGACTCCAACTCAAAAAACAAAAAACAACAGGGCTGGGTGTGGTGGCTCATGCCTGTAATCCCAGCACTTGGGAGGCCAAGGTGGGTGGATCACTTGAGGCCAGGAGTTTGAGACCAGCCTGGCCAACATGATGAAACCCCGTCTCTGCTAAAAATAAAAAAATTAGCTGGGTGTCGTGGTGCACACCTGTAATCCCAGCTACTTAGGAGGCGGAGTCAGAGAATCTCTTGAACCTGGGTTGTGGAGGCTGCAGTGAGCTGAGATCACACCACTGCACTCCAGTGTGAGCAACAGAGTGAGACTCCATCTCAAAGACAAAAACAAAACCAAAGTTCTTGCCAGTTCTTTCATTTAGTATTTAATTTTGAATTGTGTCTTTCTAAGGATTGATTCTTACATAAGCAAAAAATTATTATTATTATATTTTATTCTCTTGAGTTTCAAGCAAAAATTTTTCAGTGCTAAAAATTTAGGGCTGTTATTCAGAGGTGGTTATGTATAAGACCTTTTGTTTTAAGAAAATGGCTGTTCAAAAAATTAAAATAGTATATAAACTAAACAAAACATTTTTGATTCGGATTTCTGTTTCACAGCTTCTTCCCTACACTACAAGTTCTTACTGACTGCTTTATCAGTTAATAGATTGGTTTGGCTGCTTTCACAGAGGCAAATAGTCAAAAAATTATTTTTTATTTTTGTTTTTTGAGACAGTCTCACTCTGTCACCCAGGCTGGAGTGCAGTGGTCTGATCTTGGCTCACTGCAGCCTCTGCCTCCCAAGTTCAGGTGATTCTCATGCCTCAGCCTCCTGAGTAGCTGGAATTATAGGCCTGTGCCACCACTCCCAACTAATTTTTGTATTTTTAGTAGAGACAGGTTTTGCCATGTTGACCAGCCTGGTCTTGAACTCCTGACCTCAAGTGATCCACCTGCTTTGGCCTCTCAAAGTGCTGGGATTACAGGCATGAGCCACCGTGCTTGGCTCTGTTTTTTATTTTTTAGAGCTGGGTCTCGTTCTTTCGCCTAGGCTGGAGTGCAGTGGTGTATAGGTCACTGCAGCCTTGAAATCCTGGGCTCAAGCAATCCTCCTGTATCAGCCTCTTGAGTAGCTGGGACTACAGGCCTGCACCACCAGGCCTGGGTTGTACATTAGTATTTGATATGGCTACCCTAAGGGCAATCTTATAGTGAAGTCAGCATTAAATAATGATGCTCATCTGATGGATTAGATTTTCAGAGTTGGCGATTTCCGGGTGCCTATAGGAGCAGAAAAGGGCGATAAACCATCTAACTAGATATCCTACTAAATATAGTTCACTCTGCATCTGAGATGAGACTGCATTTCTGCTGGGTTTCTTTGCCTTTTTCCCCTGAGGGTATCGTCAGAACAAAAAATAAAGTTTTAAAGGTGGGTCGGGTGTGGTGGCTCGTGCCTGTAATTCTAGCACTTTGTGAGGCTGAAGCGGGTGGATCATCTGAGCTCAGGAGTTCGAGACCAGCTTGGCTAACATGGTGAAACCCCATCCCTACTAAAATACGAAAAGTTAGCTGGGTGTGGTGGTGGGCACCTGTAATCCCAGCTACTTGGGAAATTGAGGCATGAGAATTGCTTGAACCTGGGAGGCAGAGGTTGCAGTGCACACTAGCCTGAAAAACGGAGCAAGACTCTGTCTCCAAAAAATAAAAACAGTGCCAGGGTCTTTTCCAGGGGTGAGGGGAGGTACAATGAAGTGTGTTATTATTTCTGGAAAGAGTGCCACCATCTTTCATTCTTTTTATTTATTTTTATTTTTGAGACAGAGTCTCAGTCTGTCGCCCAGGCTGGAGTGCAGTGGCGCGATCTTGGCTCACTGCAACCTCTGCCTCCCGAGTAGCTGGGACTATAGGTGCGCGCCACCATGCCCAGCTAATTTTTGTATTTTTAGTAGAGACGGGTTTCACCATGTTGGCCAGGATGGTCTCGATCTCTTGACCTTGTGATCCGCCCGCCTTGGCCTCCCAAAGTGTTGGGGTTACAGGCATGAGCCACTGCGCCCGGCTGAACCATGTTTCATTCTTGTGTGCCATTTCTAGTTGGGGTGAATTTATTTTCAGAGTTCCTTTCCCAGCTGTTTACCTGAAAAATCGTGAAATGTGTTGTACATGAACTATGAAATGGTTAGATGCTAATGTGGCAAAGAAAGTGTGAATTCTTTCTTAGCTCAGAAACAGGGACATTTGGTTCAGTACAGTAAGTTGTTAATGCGTACCTCTGTGCTTTTGAATTCTGTGGTTCAAAAGTACTTTTCACTCCTATTGTGTATGTACCTTGAGAAGGTGAATTCCCTAACAATTTAGTCAATGTATCAGCATTCTCAACCCATCTGTCAATTTTTCTTTCTTTCTCTCTCTTTTTTCTTTTTTTGGGCAAAATATCTTTTTGCTTTTTTATCCCCTTAAAATAGTCATTGTCCCTCACATGTGTGCTCTTCCAATTTTCAGAAAAGCAAGAGGAAAGGGCACGAATATACAAATATTAAGTATTCTCTAGCGGACCAGACGAGTGGAGATCAGAGCCCGCTCCCGCCTTGTACTCCAACGCCACCCTGTGCAGAGTAAGTAGTGCTGAAGGAAATTCTTTTTACCTGGTCATGGTGGTTTAAAAAGGCTTAAAAAACAAAAAACAACAAAAAAACTCACAAATTTGTAGCACATGCCTTTCACTGGTGCACGTTCCTATGGCCCCACTATTGGTGTATCCGTGACTGGTGATATCTGTGGATTGTGTTAACACTATCTCAACCACATTTTAATTTTCCTAAACTGTCCAGGCACGTTGTCTCACGCCTGTAATCCCAGTGCTTTGGGAGGCCAAGGCAGGAGAATCACCTGAGGTCAGGAGTTTGAGACCAGCCTTGCCAACATGGTGAAACCTGATCTCTACTAAAAATATAAAAATTAGTCGGGCCTGGTGGTGCACTCCTGTAATCCCAGCTACTTGAGAGGCTACGGCAGGAGGATCACTTAAACCCAGGAAACAGATGTTGCAGTGAGCAGGGATTGCATCACTGTACTCTAGTCTGGGCAATAGAGTGAGACTGTTTAAAAAAAAAAATTTCTAAACTGAAGGGTGATTGCTATGCTAGTTAGGATTATATGGGATTATAAGTATGTCAAGTGGTGGTTCTCCAAGAAGAATCTAATTTTTCTGTTGATGGGCTGGGGATTGTTACAAAGGAAGGTCATATGTCTTAATGATATGTTAAGGCTCTTTGCAAAATAAAAGTAAATAAATTGACCACTAATGTGTCAGCCCAGCCAAGATCTAGTAATTTGCCACCAGTCAACAGAAATCTGCTTTGGGTGTTTAAACCAGGAGTCAGCAAACTACAGCTCGCAAGGCCAGATCTGGGCCATGGCCTGTTCCTGTATAGCCCGTGAATGGTTTTAAAGGGTTGTAAAACAAAACAACACAAAACAAAGACCCAGTAACAAAACTCCGGGGAATGATAAACGGCAGAGCCCATATATGGCACATAGAGCCTAAAATACTGACTCCCAGGTCCTTCCCAGAAAGACCTTCCTGACTCCTTGTTTAAAACACAATAGGAGAACATTTGTTAAATTGATTATATGAATAGCAATTGTAAGTTATTATTTTTCTATATATTTGAAAGTCACTTGCTAGAATAACATTTACCTTTTATTTTCCCCTAAGAATCTTCTCTCTATTTGCTTCTGATGTGGATTTTTAAACCCCTGCAGATATATTTAATATTCTGTATAAATGTTTTAGGTGGCATACATGAGGGTTATATTACCATTTGCTTTCTATTTAACATTGAAATGAAATTATACAGCAGAGGTATTTTCTCCTCCAAGTTGCCAGTACTTTTTCTGCCTACTTTTTTCTTTTCTTCCCTAGTGGACTGCCTGGGAAACTTGATATTTTAAATTGCTCTCTGCAATAACTTGCACTGGAACTGGAACACCAGGGTTCAGAATCTTTGCCAGAAAGCTTTTCCTCGTGTTGGCATGACCGAGTCAGCTGTCATGATTCCCACAGTACCAGTGGCATGCCTGTGACAGGCAACCTGTCTGCCTTTCATTCTCATCATCCCCCTTGTAGGGTTCAGATGTGGGATATCCTGGCCCTGGAGCCCCTTGCAGGCTAGAACCCACAGCTGCTGGGTTTCTCACTCTCCTAGACTGTTCCCATGTCCCCTCTCTGCTCAGCAGAAAGGAGTCTGGGATTTTGATACTTTGAACCTCCATCCTAGGCCCGAAACCACCCATTGCCCTTCACATAACCTGAGCTGGGGCTGAATAGATCTCTCATCACTGCCTGCCTGCTCCTGTATTTCCCCTTTTTGGAGCTTTTGCCTGTTCAGATCTCTCTACTGGAAATTAATAGGATTTCTTTCTATGTGTGCATTTTCAGCCTTTCTCCACAGCGTGATCCAAATGCCTTATCCTACAGGACTCCTTAAAGTAACCTGCTTTCTGCCAAACCCCAGGGAGCACCAGGACTCCAGGCTTTTATTTCACTTTTTTTTTTTTTTTTGAGACAGAGTCTCGCTCTGTCGCACAGGCTGGAGTGCAGTGGCACAGTCTTGGCTCACTGCAACCTCTGCCTCCCAGGTTCAAGTGATTCCTCTGCCTCAGCCTCCCAAGCAGCTGGGAATATAGGCGCGTGCCTGGCTAATTTTTATATTTTTAGTAGAGATGGGGTTTCACCATATTGGCCAAGCTAGTCTCAAACTCTTGACCTCATGATCCACCCACCTCGGCCTCCCAGAGTGCTGGGATTACAGGCGTGAGCCGTGCCCGGCCTTATTTCACTTCTACCTCTGTAATTATATTGCTGTATGGCTATATCTTCTATCCCTGGGGATGTCAGATCCTAAGCGCAGCAACTGTGTCTGTACCATATCTGGTGTCCAAAGAATGTAGTATGTATTTTATAAATATCATGTAAGCTTAAACAGCATAGTCTACATTTTTGTAAATGTCTCTTTTTCTTTTCTCCCCAGAATGAGAGAAGACAATGCTAGAGTCTATGAAAATGTGGGCCTGATGCAACAGCAGAAAAGTTTCAGATGAGCAAACCTTCCAAAACTTCAGCACAGAAATAGGTATTTAAATGCAAGCGCTCTGTTGGTTAATTGTTTATATAATTGGCAGTACTTTTAAGCAGGCAGGCAACTTGGGAGTGTTTCAGCAAAGTGTATCATAATTGAGTTTTACAAACCAGACTCCTTTTTCCTCTCCCTGTACTTCTTTTTCCAGGATGGCTTTAGTTTAGAGTTTATTAAACATTCAAATCAAATACAGAATTAATTTTGCACGAGGCAAGGCTAGCACTTATTCCAGAGAAATGGCTGATACTAGTGATGGAGTGCAGGTATCACTGTTCCTGCAATTTTTATTAGAGTTGGTTAACCCAGGCTGTGCTGGGGGATGATGTGTAGGGATCGGGAAGCATTGGGACTCAGCACTGGATGGCTGGGAGTCAGGAAGCTGAGTTCTCATTTCAGTCAGCCTCTGACTGGCTGTGTGGCATGGCTGCTAGACCACGTGGCCTCTGACTGGGTCACCTGCACATCCTTTCCAGCTCTGCTGCTGGAAATTCATCTCTCTCATGTCACCTCCATGTCAGTTACCTTTTTCTAAGTGTGACCCAAGTGTGTGATATTTTAATGATAAATTAGAAACTTATCTGGGTGTGGTGGCTCACACCTGTTATCCCAGCACTTTGGGAGGCCGAGGTGGGTGAATCACCTGAGGTCAGGAGTTCGAGACCAGCCTGCCCAACTAAAATAGTGGAGACCAGCCCATCTCTACTAAAAACACAAAATTAGCCGGCATGGTGGCGCATACCTGTAAGCCTGTGATCCCAACTACTCAGGAGGCTGAGGCAGGAGAAGTGGAGGTTGCAGTAAGCTGAGCTCATGCCATTGTACTCCAACCTGGGCCATAAGAGCAAAACTTTGTCTCAAAAAAAAGAAAGAAAGAAAGAAAGAAAGAAACTCATAGTGTCAGTATTTCATGTCAAAATTCCCACTTCAATGGGTAGTGTAGTTAAAAGCTTTAAGTCTACCTTAAAATCACCTAATGCTTTGTTAAGCTTTTAGATACATGCTTCTTAAAAATTCTAACTTGTTTCTTCCCCAGATGTGGACTTCACCCTCTCCCTGAAAAGATCAAGAACAAATGCAAGAAAGTTGATGTGAAGACAGTATTTGGATTTGAAAGGCTTGTATTGTCGTTGACTACCTTTTGATAAGCAAAATTTGAAAACATTTAAAGACCACTGTATTTCAACTCAACAATACCTGCTTCCTAATTACTCATTTCCTCAGATAAGAAGAAATCATCTCTACAATGTAGACAACATTATATTTTATAGAATTTTGTTTTAAATTGAGGAAGCAGTTAAATTGTGTGCTATATTTTGCAGATTGTGGGGATTCAAATTCTAGTTATAGGCTTTTTTTTTTCTTTTTATAACCTTAACCAGTTTAATTTTTTTTTCTTATTGTGGGGGATAAGAAGAAATAATTAGGGAAAATTAAGTAACAACATCCTAGAAAAGTGAGAACAATCTCATTTACCATCATGTATCCAGTAGTGGATACATTCATTTTGATGGCTTCTATTTTTGGCTAAATGAGAATTAAGCCAGTGCCTGAGACTGTCTACCTTTTCATTGGCATTAAAGAGTCATACAAAAAGAATCATGGATATTTATGAATTAAGATAAGAGGTGTGGCTCTTTTTTTTTCAGCCTATGACCAATTACAGTTTTCAGCTGCTGACTGCGAAGGTTGTGGTGGGAAAACGTTTGCCATATTTTCTTTGCATTTGAGTAATTGTCTTGTACTTAGGAAAAAGGCATCTATGAATGACCATTGTTTTTGGTTGTCAAATGTTGCTGACAAACTTACCCCAAAACTTTAGTGGCTTAAAACAACGCCATCCCCAAATGTTCTTCAATCTGAGCTGAGCTCAGTTGGGCTGTTCTTCTGCCAGCCTACAGGTGGCCACTCATACGGTCAGCAGGTCAGCAGAGAGACTGGGGTGGCTGGGCTTCTCTCTCTTCCTGCAGTCCTGGGTCTCTTCTTTTCTGTGTAGTCTCTTTCACTAGCTTAGCTGGCAGGGTAGCTTGACCTCTTACATGTAGCTCAGAGCTCCTAAGAGCTCGAAAGCAGAAGTGGCCAGGCCTTCTGAAGACTTAAGTCCAGAATTGTCACAGTGTCCCTTCTACTGTGCTCTATTGATGATAGTGATGATGATAATAATGATGATGATTGTTTTCTAATCAGAAGAGAGCTGGAGTATACCCTCTACTTACTCAACAAGTCACAAGCCCAGCCCAGATTTAAGAAAAGGGTGTGAAGTGGAGGTGTAGTTAATTGGGGGGCCACTAGTCTAAGACAATCACAACCAGTGCCATGGAAAACCAAGGATATTAGCAAAAGTAGAAGTTGCTAGTGACCTTGGGAAGCCAAAGGTCCTTATAGTAGCTGGGACAAGCTGAAAGTCAGACTGAGAATTAATTCTCAGAGAAGGCCTTCAAGAAGCTTCCTGAACGATTTTTGCCAGCCCTGAGCTTATTTTTGGAACCAGCACTTGGGGAAACTGATCCTGTGAGGATGGTTGTGTTTAGGGACACAGGGCTTTTGAGAGCAGCACCACCCCACTTGGGCATCCCCAGACTTGGGAAATGTGATGCTTTCTTAATGCCACTGTTTTTCAGTCAGGCCACAGTGAGAAGGAATAGCCCTAACAGGCCTCCAGCCGGTTGAACGAGCTCATTTTTGTTTTAGCCATCCGGTGAGATTTGCTTATGTTCCACCTTAACTTAAGTGCCTTCTCCAAAGACATCCCTCTTTGCTTCATATGTTCACTCATCATTCAGTGCAGATATTTCAATGAAAATATCATTGGTTGGCTTTTGTAACGGTAATAAAATGCTATGGCATCTTTGCCGTGAAATTCTAGTCTCCTTGGATTCTTTTGACTTTGGCTCCTGAAAGGAAGGCCTAGATCCAGCCCTGGTAGTTGTTCCCTTCTGAGGTCTCTCAGTCCCTTGAGACCCTGAGGTAGTTTGGCTGCCATTCTCACAGAAAAAATGGACATTAGCCCCCACCCCTGCCCCCCAATATTCATTGAATTTTGAATTGCTTCAGAACGTAGGTGTGGCCTGAAGGTATTCCCTTGTTAGGGAAATGTCATGACTACTGTCTTCTTGTCAAAATTGTAAAGAAAACGATTCCACTTCAGTATTTGCAGCAAGAAGCTTGAATCCTGTTCTTTTAATTGCATTGTTACATTGACTCATTCTCCATTTTCCTTTGGTTTTGTCTTGACTTGACTTTGAGAGTAAAGTCTTTCACCAGCACACAAGATTGTACAAATATATCTCCTGCATTAACATCTCTGCCTGTTGCTTAAGATCAGTTGTTTTTTTACTCAGACTGATCCTGGCTAGCTTTGTTTGTTACAAGATACTGATTTCATTTAGATTTCCTTCCATGAGGTCAGCATGTTCTTATGTAAACTTAGGACAAGGCCAGAGTTATCATCGTCCCTAGGTTGCTAAGGCTTGTCATGTGTTTGGTAAAAGGTGATTGCAGGTTCTCAGATGAGGTTACTTTACATGGGATGGGATCAGGCAGAGAGGCTGGGATGATGGAGAAAGCTCGAGGTGCAGGTTTAAAAAAAAGTAGTGGAAATGAAAGTTCTGAAGAGGTGGTTTCTGAGGAAGTCAGAGAGCCTAGGGCCAGAGCAGGCGGTAATGGGTGAGTCAGGTTATTTGGAAAGTCAGTGTGACAGGTGCATGGATGCCATCTACCTCTAGGTTGTTGGTAGGTATTAAATATGCACAGTATTCCATAGCTCACTGAGGATTTTAAAATTATAAGTATAGAATTTTATATTTTGGGGTAAAAGAATTATCTGGCACATGATATTGGGATTAAAACAAAGCCAAATTTCACAGTCTTAATAACTTTTTTTTTTTTTTTTAAAAAAAAGGCGCTTCATGTTTAGTGTTGTGGCCCTTCTGAAACTTTTGGTCACCTCTCCCACCGAAATCAAGGTTTTTCAAATGTGTCTAAATGGGATGAGAAAATATGGGTAGGACTTTCTTGGTGTGTGTATGCATTCTTTAAAGAGCCCAGTTGCTTCGGGGAAACAGCCAAGAAAATGGTCAAGATTATTTTTAGAGGTTATTTTACTGGGGATTTTAAGAACAAATAACATCTTGAGTTATTTTTAGTTCAGGGGGATGTGGAAAGGTTTGCAATTGTGAAGTGTTTTGTTGTAGCTTAGCATCTGTAAGGGAAACTTAGACTGAGACATAACTACAAACCCAGTGCAGTTTTTGTTATCTGTATGTTGTTGGGGGAACCAAGTTTTGCATATAGCAAGCACGTGGCCTCCCTGATGTCAGGATGCCTTTGTTAGGATCTATAATTGCCCTTAATTTTGTTGAAATCTTTTTTCCTTCTTCCTCTTGAAAAGTAAGTTCCAAAATATAGTTTATTGTATCTTTCATCACTAAAAAATGTGTTCCTTTTTCACTACGGCAGTTCACACAAGGCAAAAACTATTAAACAGTTTGTTTTAGTGCGTTGTATAACTTTGCTCTATATCAATCTAATTTTGACAAGTTTTCATCCTAAGCCTCAAATCATGTAATTAATAATTTGCCTGTTTATTTATGACCTAATTGTGATTCTTTTATTAATACAAGCTAATGGGAAAAGGATCCCTGATTAAGCTGATGACTAGACCTACAGTTAATTTTCCTGCAGTATATGAAGTATTGTACCAGAGTATTAAAAGATATGTAATATTTTATTGATAAATCTGTCCTTTAAAAGGAATATGTTTTAGGATGTCATCATTTTGATGTGAATCATGTAAATGTTGATAATATGCTGTTTATTATACATTTAGTGTTTTAAGAGATTCACTTAATTGCCTTTTTGCCCACGTATATTGTGTAGTCTATTTGCAACTGTTTTTAAAAAAATGACATTAAAAGAATAGTTTATGTAGAGAAACATTAGTGGATGTTCATTGTCTCCCTACCTATATTTATGGGTGTTAGCGCAACTGCTTTGCTAGTTGCAAAGCTGTATTATCAGAGTAAAAGTGTATTTGTAAACTGTATGGGGACTAAAAATTAGGAATAAAACCATTTTCTTATATGATGGCGTTTGTTGTTTGCTTCATTAGAAATGTCCAGCAAAACAATGGAATTATCAGTTATTCCACCTCTCACACTGGCAAAATACTGACATTTAGCAGCTCTTATCTAGAGGTGACTTAGAATACGGAATAAAGGCATCGATTCCTCAAGAATTCATTGAGTGTTTCCTGTAGGAGTAGCTTTAGGAGATAGGGAGTTTCTATTTGGGAGAACTTATGAGTAAGTGGCATATAAAGTATAGTCTGTGTAAAGTCTAGAAGAAATGCTGGGTGTGGTGGGCCGCCCCTGTAATCTCAGCTACTTGGAGTCTGAGGCGGGAGGAGTCCTTGAACCCAGGAGCCCAGGAGTTTGAGACCAGTCTGGGTAACATAGTGAGACCCTTTCTTACCCACCGTCAGCTCACCCCCCACCCAAAATATATATGTGTACACACACACACACACACACACACACGGAGGAAATTATTAGAAAACACACAGAACTGAATGTAAATAGTATTAGGTGGGGATAAGAAATAAAGGGATGGTAAGGAGCCTTGGACGAGGAGCAAATTATGTGCTATGAGACATCGGCTCTTCCTTTAGAGTAGGTTTAGGTCCCATACCAATGATGTGCACTGACGTGCACAGAAAGAAACGATTTTATAGACAGCAAAACAGGTAAAGAATGATTTGGATTACTTATTTACAGTGTAAAATTCTATGAACCCCGTCTTAGTCTCACCTGAATTGCTTAATGCATCTAATTAGATCTAGCTGGTTTAGTTTGTTAGTCCTGTTACCCATCCATTCAGAAGTACAGAGCGTGGTTCAGGCACAGTGGCTCATGCCTGTAATCCCAGCACTTTGGGAAGCCAAGACCGGCCGATCACTTGAGGCCAGGAGTTCGATACCAGCCTGGCCAATGTGGCAAAACCCCGCTTCTACTGAAGATACTAAAATTAGTTGGGCATGGTGGCACACGCCTGTAATCCCAGCTACTCGGGAGGCTGAGGCATGAGAATTGCCTGAGCCCAGGAAACGGAGGTTGCAGTGAACCAAAGTTGTGCCACTGCATTCCAGCCTGGGCAGCAGAGCGAGACTCTGTCTCAAAAATAAATAATACAGAGCACCTTCAAAATGCCAGGAACTACACCTGTGCCCTGGGGAAGAGTGCTGCCCGTTAGGGTCCCTGTCTACCAGGGAGCTAGGCCTTGCACAAGTCAGAAGGCAGTTCCTGAAGCTGCCCAGAGCCCAGACAAAAGACAGAAGAAGTGAGACAACTAGTTCCAAATAGGATGAGAGCCATGAAGAGGGGCTAAGAGTATGTATCACACTGGAGGATTATGACTGGCTTTTCAAACCATGGTACTGTTTGTTGATTACCCTTGGGTTTCAGAAGAGCTGCTGTACATGGTATTGGCTTGGAGACGCCTCATTCCACATAATCCTTCTCGAGGTACTGGGTTGCATGTTAGAGGGCAGTGACAATATCTTGTCCTTAGGCATGCCATGAAAAGGACCTTCTGTTTGTATAGTTCCTACTCACTTGAAGAGTTCCCAAGAAAATGAGTACATTAAAGGCAGAGCCGGAATCCCTGCAACAAATCATGTGGACAGAGAGATAAGGGTTTATTCAACGTGGTCGTCTTGTGAATGAAAAAGCTTCTGGTGTGAGGGTCTGCTGTTGGCTCATGACATGTATGCTTTCATCCTTCTTTTCTCTTTACCTCTATGAGGGGGTAGCAAAAAGGGGACTGTGACCTCAAGTGAATGGTTTGATTTCAGGTGCTGTTATTTTTCCCCTGGGAAGTAGCTAAGTTTCCAAACACTGAATTTGCAAATGTGATGAGCCAGAAATAGAAATTTGCTATTTTGTCATTGGTAACAGTTACCAGTGAGCTGATGATATTCGTGTCACTGGAGGTCAGGCCATTTAAAACCTCAAATACCATCATGATACAAAATATAGCTACTGAAATAAGGGTTACAAGAAAGCGTTACTGTATGCAAGATCTGGGAGTGGTTTATGGACAAAGGAATTGCATGTGATGCGCAGACATGATGTCATTTCTACCTGGTAAGACCATAGTTACACTGAACTCAACATTGTTTGTTTGGGATCCACATTTTCTTCCATTTGGCAAAGATTAAATCCCCAATAAGGGTTAGGCACTGGGAAGCAGATGAATAAAAGAGTTCATGGGTCTGAGGAGCTCAGTGTAGTCAGGGAGACATGTATATTCAAATATTTGTCATTTGATTAGACAGTGATAAGATTTTTAACTTAAATTGATGGTTGCGTAGAGGAGTGAATTATAGCGAGGTTAGAATTCAGAGAAGGGGTCACCTGAGCTTATTCTTGACCAGTGGGGAACTTCTCTGGAAGAGAGAAATTGATTCTAGGCTGGAGTAACTCTCCTCTTGTTTCTCTCTCTCTCTCTCTCTCTCTCTCTCTCTCTCTCTCTCTTTTACCTTAAGTTCTGGGGTACATGTACAGAACATGCAGGTTTGTTATATAGGTATATATGCGACATGGTGGTTTGCTGCACTCATCAAGGGGAGGGAGAGCATTAGGACAAATACCTAATGCACGAGGGGCTTAAAATCTCTTGTTTTCTTGTGGATTCAGTCAAGTCAGCTTCTTCTCAGGATCTCTTTCTAGAAATGAACTTGCGGCCGGGTGCGGTGGCTCACACCTGTGATTCCAGCACTTTGGGAGCCTGAGGCAGGTGGATCATGAGGTCAAGAGTTCGAGACTAGCTTGGCCAACAGAGTGAAAACCCATCTCTACTAAAAATACAAAAATTGCCAGGCGTGGTGGCTCACGCCTATAATCCCAGCACTTTGGGAGACTGAGGTGGGTGGATCACCTGAGGTTAGAAGTTCGAGATTAGCCTGACCAATATGGTGAAACCCCGTCTTAAAAAAAAAAAAAGAAAAGAAATAAAAATACAAAAATTAGCTGGGCATAGCGGCGTGCACCTGTAATCCCAGCTACTTGGGAGGCTGAAGCACGAGAATCACTTAAGCCCAGGAAGCGGAGGTTGCACTGAGCTGAGATCGTGCCACTGCACTCCAGCCTGGGCGACAGAGCAAGGCTTGACTCAAAAAAAGAGAGAGAAATGAACTTGCAAGCAAATAGTTCTTTCTCTGCTCAACTCTTACTTCCCCATTTATTGCTGAATAAAGGAGACTCTCATGACAGATAAAAATACCTTCCTAGCACTCTTCTGGAAACACTTTGCAGTGATGTAGTACTGTACGTATATATTTTAGTGTTTCCATTCTAGATGGATGCATCTAGCTACTGTATTAACCACTTAGCTCTTGTTAAATTTCTTGACTAAAATTACAATTTTGGATAATCTAGGTTAGCTTTGCTAGATCTCCCTAGTAGAATTTATTTTTATTTTTTTAATTGTAAAACTTAGTATGTTTTGGCATATGTACATGTATGTAAAACCATTACCACGTACCAAATTAAGAATGAATATACTTATCAGCCCCAAATATGATCCATCACTTATAGACATACTATATGATTAAATGTATATAAAATTCTAGAAAATGCAAACAAATATATAGTGACATAAGCAGATCAGTGGTTGCCTGGGAATGGCAGGTTTGCGGGAATACTGAGGAGAGGGGTAGATGACAAAGCGGGCACTGGCTCTTTCCTCTTCCATGTAAATTTCAGAACGTTGCTTGAATGTCACAAAACTATATTTTTGGAATTTTGATTAGAAGTGTATTGAATTCATATATGACTTTGGAGAGACTAACATCCATGCAACATTGATTTTCTCCATCCATGAATGTTCTTTTCTTTCATTAATTTTTTAAAATTATTTTTATTTTTGTAGAGACTATGGTCTTGCTGTGTTGCTCAAGCTGGTCTTGAACTCTTAGCCTCAAGTGATCATTTTGACTCAGGCTCTCAAAGCACTGGGATTTACCCTAGTAGGATTTAAAGTATACATTATGGTTTTGAATGAGTCAATTCATTCTTTTTTTTTTTTTTGAGACATAGTTTCCCTCTTGTGGCCCAGGCTGGAGTAAAATGGCCCAATCTTGGCTCACTACAAACTCTGCCTCTTCAAGCGATTCGCCTGCCTCAGCCTCCTGAGTAGCTGAGATTACAGGTGCCTGCCACCACACCCAGCTAATTTTTTTTTTTGTATATTTAGTAGAGATGGGGTTTCGCCATGTTGGCCAGGCTGATATTGAACTCCTGATCTCAGGTGACCCACCTGCCTCAGCCTCCCAAAGTGCTGAGATTATAGGCATGAGCCACCATGCCCAGCCAAATCGATTCATTCTTAATGTAATCATTACCGAGATCACTTTTTTTGAGACAAAAAAATCAGGTTCAGAAAGGGATTTTGCTTTTCTGGATTGTAAATGTTTTTATGTAAGTTCACAACTTGTTTAAATTCAAAAAGTTAAGTTACAATTTTGTTTTACAGTTAATGAATTTCCTTTGTTAAGAAATACAGCATTCTTTTTTTTTTTTTTTGAAACAGAATCTTGCACTGTCATCTAGGCTGGAGTGCAGTGGCACCATCTCAGCTCACTGCACCCTCTGACTCCTGGGCTCAAGCAATTCTCCCATCTCAGCTTCTCGAGTAGCTGGGATTACAGGCATGCATTACCACACCCAGCTAATTAATTGTATTTTTAGTAGAGATGAGGTTTGGCCATATTGGCCAGGTTGGTTTCAAGTGATCTGCCCGCCTTGGCTTCCTAAAGTGCTGGGATTAAAGGTGTGAGCCACTGCGCCCAGCCTCTGTCTTTGTAAAGTTTCTCCCTGCCCCTTTATGCTTAAAGGACTTCTGAATTTTAGAATTTGGTGTAACTTTTGAATAGGGAATACATTGACCAAGAACAAAATTAAAAAGATTCAACGGAGTTTACTGTGCAAACTTGAATAGAGAATACATTGACTAAGAACAAAATTAAAAAGGTTCAACGGAGTTTACAGTGCAAACTCTCTCTTCCACTAACTGTCTGTCACTAACAAGGTTTCCCAATATGCCTGAGTATCAGGAGCAACTCTGAACATATGTCCCACTATAAAAGTGCTGATTCTACGGGTTTTACATTTGTCACCTAGAAAGATAATGCTGAATTGTCTCCCAGTAAGGCTGAACCTAGTTATATCTCCAGCGGCCTGTTTCCTCACACCTGTGGCAACTAAGCATGTCATCAGACTTTTACATCCTTGTCAGTCTGATTAGTGAAAAATGATAGTTCAGTGTAATTATATTGCATTTCTCTCTCTATCTCTATTTTTTGAGACAGAGTCTCGCTCTGATCCCCAGGCTGGAGTGCAGTGGCCTGATCTCAGCTCACTACAACCTCTTCTTCCCAGGTTCGAGTGATTCTCCTGCCACAGCCTCCCAGGTAGCTGGGATTACAGGCATGTACCACCACACCAGGCTAATTTTTGTATTTTTAATAGAGATTGGGTTTCACCATGTTGTCCAGGCTGTTCTTGAACTCCTGATCTCAGGTGATCCACTCACCTCAGCCGCCCAAAGTACTGGAATTACAGGTGTAAGGCAGTGAGCCACTGCGCCCAGCCCTCTCTCTCTCTCTCTCTTTTTTTTGACTCAAAGTCTCGCTTTGTCACCCAGGCTGGAGTGCAGTGGTGCGATCTTGGCTCTGCAACCTCTGCCTCCCAGGTTCAAGCAATTTTCGTGCCTCAGTCTCCTGAGTAGCTGAGATTGCAGGCGTAAACTACCACGTCTGGCTATTTTTGTATATTTTGTAGAGAAAGGGTTTTGCCATGTTAGACAGGCTGGTCTCGAACTTCTGAGCTTAAGCCATCTGCCCACCTTGGCCTTCCAAAGTGGTGGAATTATAGGCGTGAGCCACCGCACCCAGCAGCATTTCTCTTTAAAGTGAGACTAAGTGTCTTTCTATGTGGTTTTCATGTGTTTTTCTGGGAATTCCTTATGTCTTTTGGCATTTTTGCTTATTGAGTTCTGGGTATGTCTTGTTTTGAGTTTAGAAGTAAAGATATTTTATTATTATTTCAGACAGGGTCTCACTCTGTTGCTTAGACTGGAGTGCAGTGGTGCGATCTCGGCTCACTGCAACCTCCACCTGCCAGGCTCAAGTGATCCTCCCACCTCAGCCTCCCGAGTAGCTGGGACTACAGGCATGTGCCACCAAACTCGGCTATTTTTAAATTTTTTTTTTGTGGAGCTGGTGTCCCACTATATTTATTCCTCAGGCTGGTTTTGAATTCCTGGGCTCAAGCAATCCTTCCGTCTTGGCCTGCCAAAGTGTTGGGATTACAGGTGTGAGTCACTGTGCCCAGCCAAGATATTTAATTCTTTACAACTGACTGCCATGACTAGACTTACTGAGTCAGTTGGATCAATTTCAATCAATGCCCTTCTATAGGTGCAGGTGGGATAGCTACCCCTGCGCGTGAGTTGCAATTTTGGCCTTGCTGTGATTATAATTCTCAGTGGGGATGAGGAGAACAGCCTGGGAAATGCATTCTCAGCACTCCCAGGATGCCAAAACCTTGTCCCAGCCACCATATGAGATCAATCTTAATTATCTTGGTGAGTGAGTTGATAATTATTTCAGATTTTCTTTCATATTCAAAATTACCCAACAGTATGCATGTATGCACCCATTCAAACACTTTTTAATGAGTACAATGAGCCAGGCATTGGACTAGGTGCTCTGGGGAATACAGAATAAATACTTGTCTTAATCCCTGTCTGAACTAACTTTATGGCCTATTTAGGGAGAGGACACACACACAGGCTGAATACCAGATGGAAAACAAAACAGCTATGGAGGGGGCCTGGATCAAGACCTTAAGATGAAGGACTGAAGAAAATGACAATTCCTTTCATTTACTGACAATTAGGTGCCAAACACTGTCAGCGGGTTATATAACGATATGATTTGGCTCTGTGTCACCACCCAAATCTCATCTTGATTTGTAATCCTCACATGTTGAGGGAAGGACCTGGAGGGGAGGTGACTGGATCATGGGGGTGGTTTCCTTTATTCTGTTCTCGTGATACCAAGTGAGTTCTCCCGAGATCTGATGATTTAAAAGTGTGGCACTGGCCAGGTGTGGTGGCTCATACCTATAATCCCAGCACTTTGAGAGGCCGAGGTGAGTCGATCACCTGAGGTCAGGAGTTCAAGAACAGCTTGACCAGTATGGTGAAACCCCGTCTCTACCAAAAATATGAATATTATTAGCAGGGCATGGTGGTGAGCACCTATAATCCCAGCTACTTGGGAGACTGAGGCAGGAGGATTGCTTGAACCCGGGTGACGGAGGTTGCAGTGAGCCAAGATCGTGCCACTGCACTTTAGCCTGGACTCTGTCTCAAAACAAAAAAAAGTGTGGCACTTTCCCCTTGGCACTCTCTCTTTCCTGGCACCATGTAAGATGTGCCTTGCTTCCCCTTTGCTTTCTGCCATGATTGTAGGTTTCCTGAGGCCTCCCCAGCTATGCAGCACTGTGAGTTGATTAAACCTCTGTATAAATTATTCAGTCTCTGGTAGTTCTTCATGGCAGTGTGAAAATGGACTAATACATACAGAAGGTAGGTCCTGCTGTCTGTGCTGCTCACTACCATGTGCCCCAGTGCCTAGCATGGGGCCTGGGCCACTGGTGCTTGGTAGCTGTAGGATGAATGGCTGATCTCCACTTTATAGAGCAGTGAACTGAGGTTCAGGGACATTCACCATTTGTTGACAGTCTAAGGTCTTACTCACCTAGTAAGTAAAGAAGCTAGGATTTGAGCCCAGGTGAATCTGTCTGACCTCAAAGTCCATACCATACCCTCTCCTTTTCACCACACTGACTCCCAAGGATTTTTTTTTTTAGGTGATCTTTCAAGCGCTCCTCCTGTCTCAGCCTCCACAGGCACATGCCATCATGCTTGGCTAATTAAAATATTTTTTTTAAGAGATAGGGTCTCACTATATTGCCCAGGCTGGTCTCCTGGCCTGAAGCAATCCTCCTGCCTCTGCTTCCCAAAGTGCTGGGATTACAGGCATGAGCTACCTTGCCTGGCCTACAGTCCATCTTAGAACATTTGTGTTATCCCCAAACAAAACCCTATTCCCTTTAGCTATCACTCCTCAGCCGCTCTGGCTTTATTTTTCTTTTCTCCTCTCCTCTCCTCCCCTCCCCTCCCCTCTCTTCTCTTCTCCTCTTCTCTTCTTCTCTTCTCTTCTCCTTTCTCTCTCTCTGTCTCTCTGTCTCTTTGAGATGGAGTCTCACTCTGTCGCCCACGCTGGAGTGCAATGGCATGATCTCGGCTCACGGTAACCTCCACCTCCTCGTTCAAGCGATTCTCTTGCCTCGCCCTCCTGAAGGCACATGCCACCATGCCCGGCTAATTTTTTGTGTTTTTAGTGGAGATGGGGTTTCGCCGTGTTAGCCAGGATGGTCTCAATCTCCTGACCTCATAATCTGCCTGCCTGGGCCTCCCAAAGTGCTGGGATTACAGGTGTGAGCCACCGTACCCGGCCCTGATCTGCTAAAATCTTATGCGGCCTCCCTATTTCCACTCAGACCCCACTCCTGCCATTCTCCCCACAGAGCCATCTGTTAAACATGCACATGGTATCTGCTGCTCTCCTATTCCCCATCACATTCAGAACAAAAGCCAAATTCTCTCCCGGCCTTTTGGAGTGGGCAGAACTTTACTGCATGGGAATCTGGTATATTTTAGGATTTTTTGCTTCCTGGGCCTCCGCCCAGTAAATGTCAATAGTGTTCATAGTCACTGTGACAACCACACACATCCCACACATTGCCAAATTCCCCCGGAGGCCCTTAGTGTTTCCCCTGATTGAGAAGCATTGCGTGATTCTGTGGCCTCTGTTCATGCCTCCTACCTCACTGTGCTGTCGTTCACCCAACAATATTTGCCAAACACTTTTCGTTTCTTTTTGAGACAGAGTCTCACTCTGTAGCCCAGGCTGGAGTGCAGTGGCACGATCTTGGCTCACTGGAGCCTCCGACTCCTGGGTTCAAGTGATTCTCATGCCTCAGCCTCCCAAGTAGCTGGGTCCACAGGCATGCGCCACCACACCTGGCTAATTTTTATATTTTTAGTAGAGACGAAGTTTTGCCATGTTGAATGGATTGATCTCAAATTCCTGACCTCAAGAGATCCACCTGCCTCGGCCTCCCAAAGTGCTGGGACTACAGGCATGACCCATGGCGCCTGGCCTATAAAGCCCATTTTATTTGTTGATGGATTGTCTGTCTTTTCCATGAGAATGCCAGCTCCAGGAGGACAGGGAGTTGTCCTTGTTTATTGCAGTATCCCCAGTGCCTAGAACAGTGCCTGGCCCAGGGTAGGTATGAATGGGTGAGTGAACAAATGAGTGAATGACATCATTCTAGAGAAGTCAGCTACGTGAGGATCTGGAGGGAGAGCATTTCAGGAAAGAGGATGTGCAAATATCCTGCTGCAGGAATCAGCTTGGGCATGTTTGAGGACTAGACAGCCAAAAGGAAGAGCGGATTTGGGGAGGAGATGATGAGTTCAGTCTTGAACATTTTAAAGTTGTGTCTGAGGTGCCATATATCTGCCAGGATCTGGGAAGAAAAGAAAGTCCACTCACAAGGGTTGAACTGAAGAGAATTTTAAAAAGGGACTGTTTCTGGAAGTAAGCAGGGTTCAGAGGTGCAGCGTGGGAGGGTGAAACAGCAGGGACCTGCATCGGGAGGAAACTCATCGGCACCTGCATTAGCAGGGGTGCTTTCCAGGTGCTCTCGTTCTGGGGCTCTAGGGGAGAATCTGCTCTCTTGCCTTTTCCAGCTTCTTGAGGCCCCCCGCATTCCTTAGCTTGTGATGCCTTCCTCCATCTTCAAAGCTGGCGATGGCCAGTCAAGCCTTTCTCATGTTGCATTTCTCATTCTAGACATTCCTGCCTCCTCTCCCACTTGTTAACACCCTGATGTATCAGGTCCAGCAGATAATCCAGAATAACCACCCCTCCTCCAGATCCTTGACCTAATCCCATCCACAAAGTCCCTTTGTAAAGTAACATATTCACAGGTTCCAGGGATGAGGATGTGGACATCTTTGGGGGCCCATTGTTTTGCTTATCACAGTACCCTTAGGCATTAAGGATACATGGATGGTAGGCCAGGGACTGTGGCTCACGCCTGTAATCCCAGTACTTTGGGAGGTCGAGGTGGGAGGATCATCTGAGGTTAGAAGTTTGAGGTCAGCCTGACCGACACGGTGTAACCCCATCTCTACTAAAAATATAGAAATTAGCCGGGTGTGGTGGCATACACCTGTAATCCCAGCTACTTGAGAGGCTGAGGCAAGAGCATCACTTGAACCCGGGAGTTGGAGGTTGCAGTGAGCAGAGATTGTACCACTGTACTCCAGCCTGGATGAAAAAGTGAGATTATGTCTACCAAAAAAAAAAAAAAAAAAAAAAAGGACGTAGGACGTAGGGATGGAGGAACAGTGTTCCAGAATCTGGAAAGACCTGGAGCCATGGAGAAGGACTCCCCTTCCAGAGCTGCAGCCCCAAAGGGCTGAGCAGGGAGGGCCAAATGCACTGACCGCTCTCTCCTGCCTCCCTTTGATCTCCATGGCTGCCTTTCATGTCCCAGCCCAACTGCAGGCCAGGTGGCCAAGCTGTGAAGGTGCTGGAGCCTGCAGGGCTTAGCCTCCCTGGCCCGGAGCAGGGCAGAGAATGGATCTGGGTGGAAATGGGGGGCAAATAGAGAGTCACACCGAAGGTGTGAGGCCTCAGCCTGGCCTCGAACTGTTGGAAATGTAGAGTCTCGGGCCCCACCTAAGCCCCACTGGATCAGAATCTGCATTTTATCCACAAGATCTCCAGGGCATTCACAGGTGCATTTGCAGCTTGAGACAAGCTGCACTGGAGGATTACTGATTTATTCTTAGAGACAGGACCTGGCTCTGTCTCCTGGGCTGGAGCGCAGCGGCGTGATCATAGCTCACTATAGCCCTGAACTCCTGGGCTCAGGTGATTCCCCTGCTTCAGCCTCCTGCGTAGCTGGGACCACAGGTGTGCCTCATCACACCCAGCTAATTAATTTTTTTTTTTCTGTAGAAACATGATCTCACTATGTGGCCCAGGCTGGTCTTGAACTCATGGGCCCAAGTGATCCTCCCATTTTGGATTCTCAAAGTGTTAGGATTACAGGTATAAGCCACCATGCTCTGCTGCACTGGAGGATTTCCCTGTAGAGATAGAGGCTGTTGGAAATTATGCCCATGCTTGGGTCAGTTTATCTCTCGAGAATCTTTTGATATCGCAAGAGAAGCCACGAAGTCTCGGCTATGGAGTAAGAAGAAATCCAAAGACTAGATTTCAAAGAACAAGACAAGCGTTATCACAAAATGTCTTGAAAATAGCTTCAGATATTCTTAGACATTACGCCTACCAAAACTAAATTTGTGAAACCCTAAGCATATGTTACATCCATCTAACCATAGGAAGAGAAGAGAAAAAAATGTAAAGGAAGCAAACTCTAAAATTAAAATCTGTTCAGGAGGTGACAGATGTCTGGGTCTTGACGGATTTCTAGACTTGTAAAAAGTGGTTTTTTTTCATCTTCATTCATCCATGTTTGACTGTTGCTTTCTCATGACTATTATTTTTTTTCTCAGAGGAAAATCAATTTCTTTCTTTTTAAAGGCTTGATTCTCCCAAGCGTTGCTTCGTATGAAGGCTTTAGAAAATGTCTAACAATGGTTTGAATGATAGATGGAAAAAATTCCAGTGCCTCAGCTACACAAATTACTCTCTAGTGATGTCCTATTGTGCATTGATTTATTGTGTTTAATACCTTTCCACATTTGAAAATTCACTAAAACTCTTATTTGGGACCATCGAATTCCTATCTTTAGAGTTAACAATCAACCATCAGGTTTCTGCTTAGGGTAAGTTAAAACAGGTGTTTTGGTTGAGGACGTTAAATATGTCTGCTTTTCAGGCTGCAGGTGCAGATGGAACATTCTGTTCTAGGCATGTTGATTTAGGAGGAAAAGCAGAGTTTTGGAACTTTACAGGCTGGGGTTGCATTCCTGGCTTTGCCATTTACTAGCTGTGTGACCTTGGACTTGTCAGAGAACGCCTTCTGTCCCCCCATCCCCTTTAGAAAAATGGAGTGACTTTGCCTACTTTGTTGGGAAGGGTTGTTGAGAAGTCTAATGTTAATGGATGGCCTGGCACGTGGTGGGTGCTCATAAACAGCTGTCTTTTTCCTATGGGGCCAGGGAATCTCTTTCAGGACTTTGACATAGCCTGTTTCTGGGTTGTATCAATTTACCAGTTAACACATAGCAGGGAGAATCAGTGCACAATATTCACAGATTGCATTAGGGTTTAGATAGCTCTTCCAAGAGGTAATTGTTAAGCAAAACCCTTTTACTTTTATTACAGTCTATTATTAGTATTGGAAATCTTCAGACTTTCCCCCTGGTATGGAATGAAAACTTAATTCAAACACACACAGGAGATACAAATATGTTTTTATTTGCTAATTGCTTTTAATCTTGGGAACAGAGATAGGTTGATCATCACCGCTGCCTTGGATAATTGGGGGAATGCTTCCATTTTGGAGAGGGTGATTTTAAAGAGTTGAGAGTGGGGAAGGCTGAGAGTCAAGAGCTGGTTAGGAGTCATGGCTGTGTGATTTTGGTGAGTAACTTAAGCTTCCAGAGCCTCAGTTTCCTCACTGAAGAATGGGGCTGACAATGGTACTGTTGTACTGGAGCGAGTATAGAAAGTTAACACTAAGACAAACGTATGCTAAATTGCAGGGTTTTTATTGCTGGCGGCCATGGAAGACTCCTGTCTCTTTAACCCGTGGCCCCGAAAGGAGGGTGTTAAGACCTTTTATGCCCGTAAACCACCTCAGGGGTAAGGGTGAGGGGCGGGGGTGGGGGTGAGGGGCTTCAGATATTCTGAGGGCCAGTGGACTTTGGATATTTCGTGAATCACCTCCTGGGTGGAGATGAGGCTGAGGGGCTTCGGACATTCAGAGGGCCAGGGGACTTCGGACATTCCAATTGTTACTTAAGTGGTTTACAGAAGTTAAGGTAAGCGTTAGTTTACACAGTGTCTGGGTAGGGTGGAAATTACAGACCTTAGTTACTTATTACAAGTTGCAGGGGCAAGATGGCATGGGTTTGGACTGCTTGCCTGTCACATTAGGGTTACAGAGAGCAGTGTCAATGGAAAAGCTGAGGTATGATTGAGGTATGCAGTTTATAGGGCGATTACCATGTCACATTCTCCCCTTGTTTTATTTACAGGAATTATTGATTTCTTTAACAGGTTAGTATTGTTTTTGTTTTAAGGGCTCCTATTGAGACTTTAATATTATTAATTTTATGGAGTTTACCGTAGATTTTATGAACCTGAGCAGTTGGTTTAGGAGACAGGGGCTGAACATGAGTCCCAGTAGGAGTAGGGCCAGAGGTCCCACCAGTCCCGTAAGGAGGGAAGTGAGCCAAGGGGACCAGGAAAACAATTTTTTGATACTAACTTTTTGAAGCCTCTTGAAGTTATTTTCTGGTTTTGAGATTTTGTTTGACCAGGGAGAGGCTTTTTGGATGAGGTCTGACTTATAAGCATAGAAGCAACATTGTTTATTAAGAGCAGCACATAACCCCCCTTGTTTTAAGAATAGCAAATTTAGTCCTTGCCTATTTTGGAGGACTATTTTAGCCAAAGACTTAACCTGATTAGTGAGTTGGGAAATGGAGTTTTTTAAGTGGCTTAGATTAATATCTACATGCTGAGAGAGAGTTTTAAAATTTTGGTCCCCTGTTATAAGAGCTGATATTCCAACTGCGGTGGAGCCAGCAATGCCTAATCCAACCAGTAGAGGGATGACGATCGGGACTTGCTTCCATCGGACAGTAATATCTGATGGGGCCAGGAGGTTAAGTTTCTCCTGGCCATTATAAATGTCGACTCTGGGGATGATGTGTACCGGGGCGCAGAGTATGGGAGTGGAGCTGCTGAAACGGTATGTGGAAATGCAGTTGGTGAGGCCAAAAGTGCAGGCTAACCAAGTGGTATCTGGGGCCCGATAGTAAAGGTTTTTACCATTAAGGATTACATTGTGGAGACATTACAATAGGGCCCATAGGGAGAACCTGCAAGGGTGTAATTTGGGGAGTGGTAGCAGTGCCCAGACCTTTCTATGTCTCCTAGGGTTAAATGGAGTGTGGATTGGGAGCATGAAGAATTGGACAGGTTGGCAGGTAACTGGGAAGCTAACCCGGTATAAAACGGTGGTTGAGGGTTTAGACAGAGCCAACAGTTTTTTTTAAAATCTGGGTTAGATTCGTTGAGGAGGTGGTGAGCCGAGGACAGCAAGGTTAACAGGTTGTGTTCTTTTTGAGCTGAGTTGGGGTTGTAGGGGAAGATTGTTGACGGGGGGTATTGATTATCTGGATGAAGGGGCTTTGTATTTTTAGCGGGGACTCTTGTTGTATGACTTGGGCAATGGGTTTTATATGGTGGTTGGGTTTGCATGGGGTTATACGCTGGATGGTAAGGATGTTTCCCGTGTCTTATTTACGTATATATACTTTGAGACCTTAGGTTTGTCCCGTTGTTCATTTACCATCTGGGGTGGTTACAGTTATCTTGAGTGGGTTACAAGACCCGGTGTAGCATGGGGATGGGGGAGAGTCTATGTTTTTGGTGTGCCCTGATATAGTGGAGATAGTTTTATAAGTTTAATGGGGGCAAAAGAATTTATTTAAGTTTCTACAGTTTTATTTTTTTGTGGGGTGGATCCTGGACACAGATATAATCTGTAAGTTTGAAGTTGTTGTTCTGCCCTTGCACTGTCACACCCGGCTATAATATTTTTTGTCCTAGGATTTACGTCTGGGGTTAGGAACGGGCTCAGGAGGGCACAGATGTTTAGGGAAAAGGTACTGGGAGTTTTTGGAATGTACTTCAGGGTTAAGTTGACTAGGGTGGATTCTTTCCCAGTTAAGGAACTAACATATTTTCCAGTGGAGCCCTCAGTGAAGACCCATTGATAGTAGGTGGGTTCTAGGCAGGGGTTGCTATAGGGATTTACAGCACAGATTAGGGTGGCGAGGGTGCTGACTGCAAAGAGCGCACAAGTTTTAGCTTTAGTGAATCGGGGGAGGAGTGTTTGACGCTTCATTGTCTTTCCAGTGGGGCAGTTTTAACGTGGGTTTGATGAATCCAGGCTGTTAGTCTGTCCACCTTGAGTGTGGTGGGTGTGGTTAGGATAACCGTGTAGGGTCCCTTCCAACGGGGGGGGGGGGTGGGAGGGGTGAGGCCGGAGGTGGCAAATTTTTTAACAAGGACAGAGTCTCCGGGCTGGAAGCGGTGTGTCGGCTGGTCTACGAGGTTTAATGGGGTGGGACGGGTGTTTTTAATGAGCTGGTATATCTGGGATTGAACAGACTGGAGTGCCTGTAAGGATTTAAGGAATATATAGTTATGGACTTCAGCATGCACGGTATCTGCAGGTCTGGGGAGTAAGGGAGGGGGCCTGTCAAACATGATTTTAAAAGAGGAGAAGCCTTTCTGATAGGGTGTGCATCGGACATAAAGGAGGACGAAAGGAAGCAAGCTGACCCAGTTTTCACTGGTTTCTAACATAAACTTTGTCAGGGTTTTTTTTAGGGTCCGGTTTATTCGTTTGACTTGCCCTGAACTCTGGGATGATAGGCATAGTGTAATTTCCAGGATATACCCAGGGCCTTGGCTAGGTCCTGAGAAATTTGTACAGTAAAGGCGGGCTTATTGTCTGACCCCAGCATTAGAGGGAGGCCGAACTGAGGAACAAGGTCCTGTAATAGTTTTTTTGTGACCACCAAAGCAGTCTCGGACCTAGTGGGGAAGGCTTTGACCCATTCAGAGAACGTATTTATAAACACCAGGAGGTATTTATAAGCCATTTGCTGGGGGTTTTATTTTAGTGAAATCTACTTCCCAGTGCTCCCCAGGGCTAGTCCCTTTGAGTTTTACTCTTACCTGGCTAGACCTGTTTCCTCCCAGATTTACTCGGGCACATACATTACACTGAGTAGTAAATTTTTGATAAGTACATGTAAGTGGGGAATGTAGTGTTTGGCTTTTAGCAGCTTAGTTAGTTTGGTCTGTCCTAAGTCAGTGTCCTGGTGTGTGTTCTTAACTAGGACCTGTTTTAGAGCCTCGGGAACTACAATTTTTGTGTCCAGTAGAATTTACTATCCTGTGGAATTTTGTGTGCCCCCTTGTTCCTTAGCAAAGTTTTTTTATTAGGTGAGTACATAGGGGTAGGGGGCAGGGTTGGGGCCGGCAGAGTTACAAGAAGAGTCAGAGGTTTTACTGGTCCCAAGGCTGCCTGTCTGGCTTGTAGGTCAGCCGCCCTCTTTCCCCTCGCCTCTGGTGAATTTCTCTTCTGGTGTTCTTTGCAGTGTATTAATGCCACTGCTTTGGGCTTTTATATAGCCTTTAGTAGGGCTAGGATTTCTTCTTTATTTTTGATGGTTTTCCCCTCTGAGGTAAGTAGTTCTTTTTTTTTTTTTTATAAATGGCTTTATGTACATGAGCCATAGCAAAGGCATACCGGCTATTCATGTAGATGTTAACAGTTTTTTCTTCTGCTCAGTCTAAGGCCTTTGTTAGAGCCATGAGTTCTGCCATTTGGGCTGAGGTTTCATGTGGAAGAGCCTGGGCCCAGACAACCCGCTTTAGGGTAACTACGGCTGCCCCGGCATACCTGACTCCATTGACCATGAAACTGTTGCCATCCATATACAGTACCTCCTCTGGATTCTGTAGGGGGACGTTGGTGGGGTCCAGTCGAGCAGTGTGGAGGACGTCCATTGTCTGTTGGCAGTTGTATATGGGCTCCTCCAGCTCGCTGTCTGGTAGCAGCGTGGTGGAGTTTAAAACGGCAGCCTTTAAAAACTTTATGTGGGGCTGGTCCAAAAGTAAGGCCTGATATTGAACTATGCGGGCATTTGACATCCATTTTCCCAGAGCTCCATGGAGTAGTGACTCCACCACGTGGGGTGCCACTAAGTTTAACTCCTGCCCCAAGGTTAGTTTGTCCGCCTCCTTGACTAACAGGGCTGTAGCTGCCACCGACCTCACACAAGCTGGGCACCCAGAGACTACGGGATTAGGTTTTTTTGAAAGGTAGGCGACTGGCCGGGACCATGGTCCCAATGTCTGGGTGAGCACCCCCTTAGCGACTCCATGTTTTTCATGCACAAACAACTGGGAGGGTTTAGAGATGTCTGGCAAGGCCAAGGCTGGGGCCGTAGTTAGGGCAGTTTTGAGCTTGTCAAAAGCCCGTTGCTCTATGTCTGTCCAAATTAAGGGCTGATTTCCTCCAGTGCAGGCATACAGGGGCTTGGCTATTTCGGTGAATTTTAAGATCTGTATCCTGCAGTTCTTTACCGCTCCAAGGAATTCTTGAACTTGGCATTTTGTGGTGGGGGTGGGTATTTGCAGCACTGCTTGGATTTGGCTGGGTGCCAGTGCCCGGTTGCCCTTCTTTGTGATATAGCTTAAGTAAGTAACCTTCGGTTGGCAAAGTTGGGCCTTTTTAGCTGAGATCCGGTAACCCAAAGTCTGTAGGGTTTTTAATAACGACTGAGTGGTTTTTTTACAGGCCTCTTGGGTTTTTTTAGCCAAGAGTAAGTTATCCATGTATTGGAGTAGGGTGCACTCGGGGAACTTAGCTTGGAAGGCAGCAAGATCTTGGCTAAGTGCCTTATTAAACAGAGTAGGGGAGTTTTTGAACCCCTGAGGCAGTCTTGTTCAAGTGAGTTGCCCCGAGACCCCACTATTGGGGTTAGTTTATTTAAAAGCAAATATGGGCTGGCTAACAGGGGCTAATGGGATGCAAAAGAATGCATTATTGAGAATTAAGACAGTGTAATGGTGGTGTTCTGGGCCCAAGAGACTTAGGAGGGTGTACAGATTTGGAACTGTAGGATGGACAGTTTTCACTTGTTTGTTTACCTCCCTTAAGTCCTGTACAGGCTGATAGTTCTTTGTGCCTCGTTTTAAGATGGGGAGCAAGGGGGTATTCCAGGGGGACTTACAAGTAGTAAGGATTCTTCTTTTTAGGAGTCTGGTTATATGTGGAGCAATTTCCCATCTGGCTTCCTGGCTCATGGGATATTGTCGTACGTGTATTGGAGTTACCATTGCCAATAGCTGGACCATGACTGGGGTACCGTGACTTGCTAAGCCTGGGGAATATGTCTTAGCCCACACTCCGGGTACATTTTCTTGGAATTGGCAGAGGAGGTTTGATGTTGGAGGTTGATCTGCCTCTGAGGATAATGCTTCCTGCAAGAGATACTTGTCTGACAGAGCACAGGTGATGAGGATTTGCTGAGGTGGCCCTGATGCCAAGGGAGGAGAAATTGAGAGGCAAGCCTGACTCTCACCGGAAGAAATATTTGCTTGAAGTTTGTGGAGTAAGTCCCGGCCTAGGAGTGGGTACGGACACTCTGGAATGACTAAAAAGGAGTGGGTGATGGTGCTATTCCCCAGATCAATGAATCGGTTGGTGGTCCAAGGGCTTGTTGTGGTTTTTCCTGTGGCCCCCTGGATAATCATTTTTCTACTGGATAGTGGTCCTAGAGGCTGAGTAAGGACTGAGTGGGCTGCCCTGGTGTCAACTAGGAAGCTGACAGGTGTGCCCCCAATTTTTAAAGTGACCCTGGGCTCCTGGGGGCTTAATAAATAAGAGCACCAGCCCCATTAATCCTGGCTTTTTAAATTGAGAATGGCCCTTGGTGGCTTTCCCTGAGCCATTTCTCGCCTTCTCCTCTCTGGGCACTTATTTTTCCAGTGGCCTTCCTGTTGGCAGTATGCGCACTGGTTGCGTCCTAGCTTGGGATGGGGACCCCGGGGGCTCCCCTGTGGGGTTCCCTGTCCCTGTGGGATAACTTGGGTTTCCTGAAGAGCTGCTATTACTGCTTTAGTAACTCTTTTATTTTGTTTGGCTTTTGAGGTGTCCCTATTGTTAAAAACTTTTTGGGCAATTTCCAGCAATTGGGTTAAATTTATTCTTTGGAATCCCTTTAACTTCTGTAACTTTCTTTTTAATATCTGGGGCTGACTGGGAAATGAAAGCCAGATTGATGGCCTGCTGATTTTCTGGAGCTTCAGTGTTAATAGGAGTGTAGGTGCGATAAGCGTCTTGTAGACCCTTAAGGAAGGCAGCCGGTGACTCCTGTGGGCCGTGAGTTACAGCCCCTACCTTGGAGAGGTTAGTGGGCTTGTGGGCCACTCCCCTAACCCCTTCTAGTAGGTACCGGTGAAAATCGTTTAGAGCCTGTAGACCCGCCGAGGTGTTTGGATCCCATTGGGGTCGGGTGGAAGGGATTATTAATTTGCTCCTGGTGGTCCTCCGCCGAGCCTCCCCCTGTTCCAATGATGGCCTTATGGGCCTCCTGTCTAATTCTGCCCCTTTCTTTTGCAGTAAATAGTACTAGGAGTAATTGTTGACAATCATCCCAGGTGGGGTGGTGGGTTTGTAAGACAGATTCTAGAAGCCCTGTGAGTGCCTGGGGCCTTTCAGAAAATGGAGGCTGTTGAGCCTTCCAATTGTATAAATCACTAGAGGAGAAGGGGATGTGGATGAAAAAGGCGTGGCCCTGGCTACCTCCTTCCATTGGGGGCATCTCCTGGAGGGGTAATACCCTGGGTGGGTATGGAATCCTGCTACAGGTGTGGGGTGGGGACAAGGGCTGGCTACTAGTGCTGTCTGGAGAGGGGTGCTGAGACCCCTGTCCAGAGGGTCTAAAGTAAGGCGGAGGTAATTTTAGATTCTTTTCTGGGGCAGGGAGAATGGCCGGCACTGCAGGGGCCTTCTTTGGGCTGGCTAACATGACCTGAAGTCCAGCCTGTTTTATGAAGTGCTTCAGCCATGGGGTGGGGGGGTTGTTGGATTAAATTTGACCATTGGTTGATGTATGGAAACTGGTCAGGGCATCCAGGAGTTTTTGCTACTATTTTCTATACAGCCTGGGTAATTTTTGGGTCGTAGGTTCCAAAAGATGGCCGTTCTAGTTCACATAAAGAGCAGACTTTTCCCAGGGTTAATTTTACCCCACATTGGCCTGAGAACCCAACCTTGAAGTTGGCCGTTATGCATTGGAGGGGGGTACAAGGTCAAGAGCTAGACAACTGTTTCTTTTTTTTTTAAGCTTTTCCCCAAGAAATTTTACAAATTTAAGACTGCCTTCACAGAGGATTTGAACCAACAACCTTTCAGTCAACAACCTTTCAGTGGTAGGCCTTGTACCTTAACTACTGTGCTAACAGGCCACTCACCTTGAGGATAGACAGAAAGCTTTCTTAAGTCGTATTTTGGATGCAAATATTGCACCCTGAGGCGGTGTGGCCTGCCTGAAAGCCGGGCGGGGCTGGCGGCCAGCAGGAAAAAAAAGCGCTTTTTGCATGGGTTTAAAGCAGAGCTTGCAGCAGCTGGGCGGGCTGTGAGTTCCCCGCCCCTGTGGCTTTTGGTCGCCTTGACACAGGGACCCTAAAAAGCATTAAATCCCTCTCTCTCTCTCTCTTTTCGCTCTCTCCTCTCTTTTTGTCTTTTCCTCCCTACTTTCTCTGTCTCTCCCTCCTCTCCCCTCTTTCTCCTCTCTCCTCTGTCTACTTTCTCTCTCTCTCTTCTGTGTCTCCTCTCTCCTCTCTTCCTTTCTCCTACTTTCTTGTCCTCTCTCTCTGTCTCTGTCTCCTTTCTCTTTTTTGGGTCTTGTTTCCTGATAGTAACTTGGATTCTGTGGTTTTTATAGTATTTTTAATTTTGGCAGGCATTGTACTTGTGTTTTGCCCTTCTCAGCACTGATTTTAAAAGTGCCTTTACAGCTAAATTTTGTAAGGAAAGTACGATTAATTTAATGGGTCTGTCTTTTGTACGGGCCAGGGGAACATGTGGGAGGGGCCAAGGGTGAGTATAGAATTTTCTTAAGAAGCCCTAGAGGGGCTGGTAATAGGCCTTGTATGGGTTTAGTGCTGCTTGGGTGTGGTCTTCTCTTAAATGACACCTGATGTCCAGTGGCCTTGGGAAAGTTGGAGAATGGCAAAACAAATAACTAGGAGGTCCACAGGGTGTGAATTTTGAATCCATGACAGTGTACAGAGTTGACAAGAGATTTGCCAGTTTGTTCTTATTAAGCCGTGACACCCCACCTCCCAGCAGTCAGGGTGGGGCCAAAAACTGAATAGGGGTGGGCTTCAGAGCACTGGCTGTAACAACACTTCATTTTTTTTCACAGAACTGACAATTATTTTGTTTTCACCCTAAACAGCCAAGAAGAGTTGGCACCTTTTTGTTTAGAAGTTGATTTCTCAGGACAGAGAAAAAATTACACCTGAGATGTTGTGGGCAGAATTTTCTTTAGGACATCAGCTGATGAAGGGAAAAGGAAATTATACCCAACACAGCAGAAATACTCCTGTCCTGGAGCGGGTGGCTGAGAGAACTTACAGGCCACAATGATTATAATAAGAAAGAAAACAAAAAGAGATAGGGCTAAAGCTATTTGCCACATGGCAGAGTCAGAAGAAATGAGGCCTCAGTAGTAGAAAAAGAGTAGGAGAAAGCAGGAGAACAGAGTTACTTCTAGGGGCATGAATTCAGTGAAGGTCCCCTGCAGCCAGTGGTCTGTTACCCACTGTAGAATATTTTCCACTTTAAGGGAAGCAGGCCTAAACCACTATATATCAGCCAACAGGAGTTTAACAAACCTGGTGAATCTACAATAAGGACAGAACCACATATAGCATTGACAGACAAAGGATGGGTGCCCCCCAGATGGGAGACCAGTCTGATGCCTGCCTGGCCATGTCCCCTGAGGGATATTTCAGAGCGTCTTGGTTAAGGTGTACCCGTTTAAACCTTGGGCCTGGTTACCTCAGAATTTTTAGTCCTGAGATGAATCACTGTTATGCCTTATGGCCCTGTGGAACCGTGGGTGAAGGCATATACAAGCCCCGTAGCCTTCCAGCTGTGGGACTACATATATACACACTCACTCTCTCACTCACACCAAGGTTATGGAAAACAACCGAAAACTAAATTACCCGAGCCTCTAGTGACGTCTCACGGTAGGCTTTCCTGGTCAGAGTTGGAATGACTGCTTCCAGTCCCCCGACTCAGGCCCCCCTGATGGACTTGTCCCCAATTCCCAGACCTGACTTACCTCCGGAGGTTCCTGGGACCCTGAGGAATTTTGGGTGAATGTCGGCCGGGCAGTCGACCGTCCTCCACGGGACCGGAACTCTGGGGCCCTGGAATGTCTCAGGGGGTGCCTCCCCTAGAGGTCCCTGAGGTGGGAGTGGCTGCCTGGGTGAGACTTTGAGACGGCTTTTGTCTGGTGATGGAAGAAGATAAATCTCACTGGGGCCTCCAAATGTTGTATTGGAGCAAGCATGGAAAGTTAACACTAAGACAAAAGTAAGCCAAATTGCAGGGTCTTTATTGCCGGTGGCCACAGAGGACTCGCATCTCTCCAACCTGTGGCCCCAAAAGGAGGGTGTCAAGACCTTTTAGGCCTGTAAACCACCTCAGGGGTGTGGGTGAGGGTCGGGGGTGAGGGTGCGGGGCAGGGGTGGGGGTGAGGGGCGGGGGTGGGGGTGAGGGGCTTCAGATATTCTGAGGGCCAGTGGACTTTGGATATTCCATAAATCACCTCCTGGGCAGAGATGAGGGTGAGGGGCTTCGGACATTCTGAGGGCCAGGGGACTTTGGATATTCCGATTGTAACTTAAGTGGTTCACAGAAGTCAAGATAAGTGTTAGTTTACACATTGTCTGGGTAGGGTGGAAATTACAGGCCTTAGTTACTTATTACAAGTTGCAGGGGCCAAGATGGCATGAGTTTGGACTGCTTGCCTGTCACATTAGGGTTACAGAGAGCAGTTTCAATGGAAAAGCTGAGGTATGGTTGAGGTATGTAGTTTATAGGGCGATTACCATGTCACAGTACCATACTGCCCTTGCCACTGTGAGGATTAAATGAGCTAATAGATATCATAAGAACGATTGTTGGGTTTTGTTTTGTTTTGTTTTGTTTTGTTTGAGACTGAGTTTAGCTCTATCGCCCAGGCTGGAGTGCAGTGGCACGATCTTGGCTCACTGCAACCTCTGCCTCCTGGGTTCAAGCAATTCTTGTGCCTCAGCCTCCTGAGTAGCTGGGATCACAGGTGTGCATCACCACACCTGGCTAATTTTTATATTTTTAGTAGAGATGGAGTTTCACCATGTTGGCCAGGCTGACTTTGAACTCCTGACCTCAGGTGATCCTCTTGCCTTGGCCTCCCAAAGTGTTGAGATTACAGGCGTGAGCCACCACGCTGGACGTGTTTTTTGAGACAGGGTCTCGCTCTGTTTCTCAGGGTGGAGTACAGTTGTGCAATCTTGGCTTACTGCAATCTCTGCCTCCTGGGCTCAAGTGATCCTCCCATCTCAGCCTCCTGAGTAGCTGGAACTACTACAGGCACACACCACCATGCCAGGCTAATTTTTGTAATTTTGTAGAAATGGGGGGTCTTACTATATTGCCCACGCTGGTCTTGAACTCATGAGCTCAAGCGATCCACTTGCCTTGGCCTCCCAGAGTGCTGCGATTATAGGCATGAATCACTGTGTTGGTGAGAATGATTACTTGTAGGAGCCCACCATGGAAGACCACCCCTGCAAATGTCCCTTTAAAGAAAAATGGATATGGTGACAGTTGTGCTATTTTCCATATACTGAAGTCTGATGCATCAGTGGAAAGGAGTGGATCACATCAACATAGCTGAATCATACAAAGGGTTGTGGGGGACAAGCCAATCTTAGAGTCATATGAACAGAATGAGACCATTTATTTTGCATGTTCCACAACATGCAAAAGCAAATAATACGATGTTTGCAGAAAACAAAATCACAGCTGGGTATAGTGGCTCATGCCTGTAATCCCAGCATTTTGGGTGGCCGAGGCGGGTGGATCACTTGAAGTCAGGAGATTGAGACCAGCCTGGCCAACATGGTGAAACCCTGTCTCTACTAAAAGTACAAAAATCAGCTGGGTGTGGTGGCACGCACCTGTAGTCCCAGCTACTCAGGAGTTTGAGGCACAAGAATCACTTGAATGTGGGAGGTGGAGGTTGCAGTGAGCCGAGATGGCGCCATTTACTCCAGCTTGGGCAACAGAGCAAGACTCCACCTCAAACAAACACACACACACACACCAAACAAAAAAATTGTGTATGCATCTCAAAATTCTTTTGCATCAAAATAAGCTCATACTAACTTGTTACAACATGTCTGTACAGGATCTAGTTTGAGGCATTAAGAAGGATAAGACATCAGTTTGAAGAACCCCTGTCAGAGCAACATGATTTCTGCTAAGATTGAAGCAAGAACAAACATCACATTTATGGTGAATCTCGGGTGGAAGGATGGTGAAAACATGAATGCTTTGTGAAAAGTTTGCGGGGACAATGCCCCAGATAAATCAGCGGTTTACAAATGAGTATCTCATTTTAAGAAGGGGCAAAAGAATATTGACTAGCCAGGCATGGTGTTGCATGCCTGTCATTCCAGCTACTTGGGAGGCTGAGGTGGGAGAATCGCTTAAACCCGGGAGGTGGAGGTTGCAGTGGGCCTAGGTTCAGGTTGCAGTGAACCATTACACTCCAGCCAGGGTGACAGAGTGAGACTCCATCTCAAAAAAAAAAAAAAAAAAAAAGGCAATGTTGAAAATGAAGGGCACAGTGGCAGATCATCCACATCAATTTTCAAGGAAAAAATTAATCTTAGTTGTGCCCTAACTGAAGAGGACTGATAAGAGCAGAAACAATAGCCAGCGCCAGAGACATCTCCACTGGTTCTGCTTACACCACTCCGAGTGAAAAATTAAAGTTGAGCAATGCCACTCAATGAGTATAAAACTTGCACCCAGATCAGCTGCAGACAAAAGCAGAGTTTTCAATGGAAATTTAAACAATTGAGATCAAGATCCTGAACATTTCTTGGAAGAATTATAACATGAGATGGAACAGGGCTTTACTATTATGATTCTGAAGACTAAGCCCCAGTGGAGCCATGGATACCAAGAGGTGGAAGCAAAAGCAGACCGGTCAAGAGTAAGGTCATGGCAATGGTTTTCTGGGATGCTCCAGCCATTTTGCTTGTTGACTTTCTGGGGGGCCAAAGAATGATAACATTTGCTGATTATGGGTGTTTTGCGAGAGCTAGCTAAAGCTTTAACCAGAAAAACACCTGGGAAACCTTCATCAGAAAGTCTTTCTCCACTATGCAACACTCCTGCTCTCATCAGACAAGAGCGATTTTGGGAGAGTTTTGATGGGAAGTTATTAGGCATCCTCTTTACGGTCCTGATTTCGCACCTTCTGACTTCTTTTTGTGTCCTAATCTTAAAAAAAATCTTCAAGGGGCCCATTTTTCTTCAGTTAATAATGTAAAAAAGTCTGCATTGACATGGCTAAATTCCCAGGACCCTCAGTTCTTCAGGGATGGACTAAATGGCTGGTATCATGACTTACAAAAGTGTCATGATCTTGGATGGGCACAATGGCTCATGGCTAAAATCTCAACACTTTGGGAGGCTGAGGCAGAAAGATCACCTGAAGCCAGGAGTTCAAGACCAGCCTGGGCAACATAGTAAGGCTCTGTCCCTACAATTTTTTTTAAAAAAATTAGACAGGCATGGTGGCATGTGACTGTAATACCAGCTATTCTAGGGGCTAAAGTGAGAGGATTGCTTGAACCAAGGAGATTGAGGCTGCAGTGAGCCATGATCATGCTACTGCATTCCAGCCTGGGCAACAGAGTGACACCCTGTCTCAAAAAAAAAAAAAAAAAAAAAGTCATGATTTGATGGAGCTTATGTTGAGAAATAAAATTTTTATTTTATATTTTTATCTTTTACTTCAATATCCGTGAACTTTTTGAAGTCCCCTTGTATATACAGGCACTGTGCTAAGGTGCCTGACATGCATTCTCGTATTAAATCCACAAAACAACCATACTGGGTAGGTGCTGTGGTTATCTTCATTTTACAGATGTATAAATTGAGGCCTGATACGGTTTGGCTCTGTGTCCCCACCCAAATCTCATAATCTAAAATTGTAATACCCATGTGTCAGAGAAGGGGCCTGGCAGGAGGTGATTGGATTATGGGAGTGGATTTCCCCCTTGCTGTTCTTGCAATAGTGAGTGAGTTCTCTTGAGTTCTGATGGTTTAAAAGTGTGGCGCTTCCCCTTCACTTTCTTGCCTGCTGCCATGTAAGACATGCCTTGCTTCTCCTTCACCTTCTGACATGATTGTAAGTTTCCTGAGGCCTCCCCACGTATGCAGAGCTGTGAGTCAGTTAGACTTCTTTTCTTTATAAATCATCCACTCTCAGGTGTGTCTTTATAGCAGTGTGAGAATGGACTAACACAAGGCCATTAGCTACCATCTGTTAATTGAGCATTTATTAAGTGCGATGTACCATCTTACTGAATTAAGAAGCATGATCTTACTTCGCTTCCAGAAACCTTAGGAACTATACTGAAAACACAACTTTAGACCAGGCTTGGCAAACTTTTTCTATAAAGGACCAGATAGTAAATATCTGATGCTTTTGTGAGCCATATGATCTCTGCTGAGGCTGTTCAACTCTGTTGCTGTGGTGCAAAAGCAGCCAGAGATGATTCGTAAATGAATGAGCTTGACTGTTTTCCAATAAAACTTTACTGAGGAACATTGAAGTTTAAATTTCATTTAATTTTCATGTGAAAATGATAACAAAATATCATTTTTCCTTCCTTCCTTCTTCTTTTTTCTTTTTGAGACAGGGTCTCACTCTGTTACCCAGGCTGGAGTGTAGTGGCAGGATCATAGCTCACTGCAGCTTTGACCTCCTGAACTCAAGGGATCCTCCCACCTTAGCCTCTTGAGTAGCTGAGACTACAGGCACACACCACCATGCCAAGCTAATTTTTTATTTTAATTTTTTCCAACTGTTTAAAAATGTAAAATTGTTCTTAACTCACAGTCATATGAAAACAAGCAGTGGGGCTGGAACTGGCCTGTGGGCCAGGCTGTGGTTTTTCAAGCTTGGCTTTAGACCATCAGTTCCCTGAGGGCCGGAACCTGGCTGACCCTGCTCAGTGTGGTATGCCCAGTTTCTGGCTCACCACCAGGTGGTCAGAATGAGTTTGTTGAATGGATGAGTAAATGTATTCTGATATCTCAGAAGGTGAAGGTGATCTTTGTCTCTACTTTGGGCAACAACTCTGACATACCTAGCATTTTTTAGGGTGCAATAATAATCATGTCAGATTACAGATGCATACTGGGGCTGTCTCAGGCATACCAGGATGCATGGATATGCCAATGTTCCTCACCAGGAAGATGATTCTTTGCCATAACGACAGGAGGACACCAACCCCAGTGTGTGTGTATGTGTGTTTGCACACATGCCTGAGAGTGCTGAACAAAATTATGAATTTTTCTTTTTTTGTTTTCTTTTTTAAGTCAAAGTCTTGCAGTGTTGCCCAGGTTGGAGTGCAGTGGCTATTTATAAATGTGATCATAGCATACTGCAGTCTCGAATTCCTTGTCTCAAGCAACACTCTTGCTTCAGCCTCCTGAGTACCTGGAATTATAAGTGTGTGCCATCACGCCCGGCCTCCCAGAATGTATTAAATTTGAAAAATTTCAAGTCTGCAGAAGAGCTTCAAAAATAATATACTGGTTCAATGAACACCCATGCCCCTGTCACCCTGAGGTGGCCATCTTTAACACTGTGTCGCACGTGCGCTATCATCTGTCTATCTGTCTGATATATCTGTATTCATCTATATATCTGTATCTAGTATCTATTTTTGTATCTATATTTCTGTATCTATCTCTATTTGATCTATCTGTATTCATCTATCTGTATCTATCATCTATCTGTATCATCCATTTTTGTATCTATATCTCTGTATCCATCTATCAATCTATCCGTATTCACCTATCTGTATCTATCATCTGTTTTTGTATCTATATCTCTGTATCTATCTATTCTATCTGTATTCATCTATCTGTATCTATTATCTGTTTTTGTATCTATATCTCTGTATCTATCTCTTCTATCTGTATTCATCTATCTGTATCTATTATCTGTTTTTGTATCTATATCTCTATCTATTTCTTCTATCTGTATTCATCTATCTGTATCTATTATCTGTTTTTGTATCTATATTTCTGTATCCCTGTATCTATCTATCTATTCTATCTGTATTCATCTATCTGATCTATCTGTATCTATCATCTATTTTTGTATCCGTGTTTCTGTATCCATCTATCAATCTATCTGTATTCATCTATCTGTATCTATCATCTATATCATCTGTTTTTGTATCTATATCTCTGTATCTCTCTCTCTCTCTTATTTTTTCCTGGGTACGAAGTGCAGACATCATGGTATTTCACCCCTTCCATACTGCAATGTGCATCTCCTAAGAACACAGACATCCTTTTTCATAACCACAATATATCGTTCATATTTAGAAAAGTTCAGATTGATACAATACTATCATATGAGGTACAGTCAGCATTTGCATTTTCCCAATAATGTATTTTATAGCTAAAAAAAGCCCAGGACCCAATTAAGGATCATGCATAGCACTTATTAGTCATTTTGATTCAGTCTCTTGGAATCCAGAACAGTCCCCTTGCTTCTTTTTGTCTTTCATGGCATGGGTACTTGAAAACCACAGATCAGGTGTCTTGTACAAAGTCTCTCAATGTGGAATTGTTTGTTTCCTGGTGATTGCATTGGAGTTAAATATTTCTGGTAAAAAAATGATATGGGCGATGTTGTGTTCTTAGTGCATTCCATCACCAGGCACGTGATGTCATTTGTCCCATTATCAATGGTGTTAACCTTGATCACCTGGTTAAGGTGTATTGTCAGATTTCTCCCCGGTAAAGGAATCTTTTCCATTCATAATTAACATCTGCCATTTTGTAACTCAGGGGAAATATCACTCAGGTGAAGAAATCATTGAAGAGTGTAAGCAGGAAAAGACAAAACAGATGTAAGAGGCTCTGTCTGGCAGACACGGTCGGCCCAGCTTCCAGGTTCTTACAAGCTTAAGGATGACTGCATGCAACCAGTGAAACAGCTGATGGCTTTTTGCTCTGTGGCTGTATGTATGCAAAGCAGTGCTCTTGCCCAGCAAGTGTAGATTTATTGATTGTGTTAACTCTCCATGATTCAGTAATTCTGGCTGACTGCTGGGGTGCGGCAAATCTTTCTTGAGCAGCTGCATTAGTTTTCACATCATGTAGCTGCTAAAGTAGAGGACGTGGCCAGCTTCCCCTCCTCTCTACAATGTTTCCAAGGGCAGCAGCTTGGACACATGCCATTCCAGACCACCATCTCTCTCACCTGTTGATTAAAATAGTCCCCCACATGGCCCCCCGTAACATCTTCTCTGCTTGCCTCCTCACCCTGGTGCATGCTTCTTGAAGCAACCTCAGTGAACTTTGCAAAAACTCATATCAGGCCTATAATCCCAACACTTTGAGAGGCTGAGGTGGGTGGATCACCTGAGGTCAGGAGTTTGAGACCAGCCTGGCCAACATAGAGAAACCCCGTCTCTACTAAAAATACAAAAATTAGCTGAGCGTGGTGGCACGCGCCTGTAGTCTCAGATATTTGGGAGGCTGAGGCAGGAGAATTGCTTGAACCTGGGAGATGGAGGTTGCAGTGAGCTGAGATTGTGCCACTACACTTTAACTTGGGTGACAGAGCAAGACTCTGTCTTAAAAAAAAATCCCCCAAACCCAAAAAACCCCTCAAATCAGATGATTAACCCTCTCCTTGAAACTTCTCCCACTGCGTTTAGAATGAAGACTAAATCCTTACTGTGACCTACCCTGGATAGTCTTGCTCTTGCCTTTCTCTCAGATCTCATTTTCTTCATCTCTAGGCTGTCTCTGCTTTCTGAACCCAGCCACGATGACTTTCTTTCTGTTTCACAAAAATGCTTCTGCCTCAGGTCTTTTGCATATGCCTACAGTTCTTTTGCCAGAGACACTCCTCTTTCACTGTGTTGTGTGCTCACTAGAGAGTGGTCCAGTTTCAGGCATGACTGGATCCCAAGGCTCCAATAAAGTTGGAGAGAATTTATCTCTTGACTCAATGTTGGCTTTGTGGAGGCCATTTCTCTCCTCATGGTGGCAAGATGGCTGCCAATATCTCCAGGCTTACATCCAACCTTCTCTGTAGCTCCTATGAAAAAAGAGCCCCTCTTTCCTGATAGTTCTTATATAGATTACAGGATTGGCTTGAATTGGATCACCACAGGTCCTATGTCTATTCCTGAGCCAATCCCTATGGCCAGGAGGATGGAATGCACTCATTGGTCAGGCCTGGGTCCTGTGACGACCCCTAGGAAGAGGGTGTGGATTGGCCTTTTCTATGCCTCATGGACTAAAAATGGGGGAGGGGAATTCCCCTAAAGAAAACAGGGGTACTGTTACCAGATGAGGGGGAGTGAATACTGGGCAGCAAAATAAAAGACACCCATTATGGGATGTAGTAAGGATTTAAGGAGGTAAAGCTTGAAGCATCTTTATATGGAAGATACTAACATTGTTTTTTTGAGACAGGGTCTCTGTCTTCTTTAAAGAGCCTCCCCTTCCTTTGGCCATTTGTCAAAAGGCTGACTGGAGATTGCTTGTCTCAGTTGATTTCCTTCTCTCTGTCTGAGCCTCTGCTATGGGCTGTCTTTTATTTATTTATTCTAAAATTTATTTATTGAGACAGAGTCTCACTCTGTCACCTGGGCTGAAGTGCAGTGGCGTAATCTCAGCTCACTGCAGCCTCTGCCTCCTGGGTTCATGTGATTCTTCTGCCTCAGCCTCCCGAGTAGCTGGGATGACAGGCATGCACCATCATGCCTGGCTAATTTTTGTATTTTTAGAAGAGATGGGATTTCACCATGTTGGCCAGGCTGGTCTTGAACTTCTGACCTCAAGTCATCCACCTGCTTCAGCCTCCCAAAGTGCTGGGATTACAAGCATGAGCCACTGTGCCTGGCCAAGATATCTAGAATTCTATACATTACAAAATGCCTGCATTGGACGCAGGAGGAAGCCAGATGGAAGCTTCTGAGTATATGCTAAATAACAGCGCTGGGTAGTTTAAAAAAACTGCTTCTCTGGCTGGATATGGTGGTTCACATCTATGGTGGGAGGATCACTTGAGCCCAGAAGTTTGAGGCTGCAGTGAGCTATGATCGTGCCACTGCACTCCAGCCTGGGTGACAAAGCAAGACCTTGTCTCTAAAATAAAATCAAATCAGATAAAATCGTTTATCTAAAGGGAGAAATGTCTTCTTTTCATAGCCACAGAGCCTGGTGCCTCTTTTTAAGGGGAGGGGGAGAGCTGGACTCCCAGCATCTGACCTTGCTCAGGGCTGAGGTTTGATGTCCTTTAGTAGTGATGCCTGCACCTCGTAAAGGGCCATCACTGGGCAGGTGCTTAAAATGTACTGTCTGTGGAGTGAGTGTGGGTGTGGGGGCTGACCTCCAGTCAGAGTAATTAATGGGCTTTTTGCACTGGACAGGCACATCTCATTCCATAGGCAGCAGAGATGGATGGAGGAGTCTTAATGCTGCATCAGTGACAGCTGTGGGCAGCTCACCTGGAGGTTTTTTTTTTTTTTTTTTTTTTTCTTCTTCCAAGAGACAGGCTCTTGCTCTGCCACCCAGGCTGGAGTGCAGAGGTGGAATCTCAGCTCACTGCCCCCTGGAATTCCTGGGTTCAAGCCTCCTGAGTAGCTGGGACTACGGGTATGCACCACCACACCTGGCTCATTTTAAAAAAATTTGTTTTTAGAGATGCAGATGGGGGTATCTCACTATGTTGCCCAGCTGGTCTGGAACTCCTGGCCTCAAGCTGTCCTCCTGCCTTGGCCTCCCAAAGTGTTGAGCTTACAGGCATGAGCCATGTGCCCATCCTTCACCTGGCCTTCTGTGTCATCCTGTTTTGTAAACAGATCCGAATTCTAGACTTTACCTAAATCCTACCCTAGCCTTAACCCTATCCCAATGCCTACCCTAACTTTAACCTTTATCCTAACCCTTATCTATGTCTGAATCCTAATCTTACCTCGATCCTTCCCCTAAGCTTTGTCATAAACTTAACCCTTATCCCTAACCTTAATCTTAACTGTAACCCTTATCTGTCCCTAACACTTAACCCCAATCCTTCCCCCAATCCTCCATTTCTCCTCTGTAGCCACAGATTTATTTGTTTACTCATTCATTTATTTTTCACCCATATTTATTGAGCATCTGCTCTGTCAGTGAGGGAAGGCACAGCTTAACTATATAATTGAGGTGAATTTGATAAAAGAACTGTTGATCATGAGGTGGGTGAGATCAAGGGAACTGAAGAGTATATTGAAGCATGATAGATACAGTGAAGCTCTTCCTCAAATAAATTACACTCTGTTTCCCTGATCTTTAATTTTTATAAGGCCTAACCCACTTGTTCCCTGATCTGCCAGGGCAGATGTCGTAGCTTGTAGCATATACTCCTTTCCTTATTTGGACATGTTATTGCTTTCCTAGCATTTTTGCAAGCCACACAAGCCTTTGCCCTCCCTTCCTTTGTTCTCCATTGCCTTTACCTATTTAGGAAAGTTTTAAGCTTTTACCCAATTGGGTTTAGCTTAGACTGTGTGGTCCAGCTCCAGCCAACGGAGACTGGATACAGTGGTAGAAGCCTCATCTGTTAGGGATAAAAAGCTCTCCTTTCCTTTGTTCAGGGTGCCCTCATGGTGAGCAGGCTGGTAAGTGGCACCCTCCTGCAGAAGTAAAAATTGCCTTGCTGAGAACTCCTTTGTTCAAGTGTTTGTTTTCTTTGCGACTCTGAAGGCTTACTTCTAACAAGGCATGGAGCTGGGGGCTAGTGTGATGAGAAGCAGTTGCCACCTGTGGGGTGAAGGGAGAGTTGGGGGAACCCAGTGACAGGCAGTGCTCTAGAGGAGGTACTGCTGGCAGGCACTGTTGTCGGGGAGGTGCCCTGTTGCAGTTTTTGCCATAAAACAGCTCAGATCTGGAAGGGGGTGGGAAAGGAGCACTTGGACCTCCTCTTCCTCTTGCCTTCCTGGCCTCTATGAGTGCTAGTCACTGGACCTGCTCCCTGTTGGCGGGACCTGCCTGGAACCAGAGTGCAGAAGTCTGTGGGGGTTTAGCTCCTGGCCTGGGACATAGGCAGGGTGGAGCATGGCTCCGAGTGGGGAGCGGACAGGAATGAGGATAACCAGCATGTGTAGTGTGTGCCAGGCACTGTTCTGGGTCCAGGGTAATGACAAGGGAACAAGGCACGCTAAAATCCCCACCCCCTGGCTTGGTGTGGAGGCTCATGCCTGTAATCCCAGCAATTTGGGTGGCTGAGGTGGGTGAATCACCTGAAGTCAGGAGTTTGAGACCAGCCTGGCCAACATGCTATAACCCTGTCTCTACTAAAAATACAAAAATTAGGCAGGCATGGTGGTGGGTGCCTGTAATTCCAGCTACTCAGGAGGCTGAGGCATGAGAGTTGCTTGAACCTGGGAGGCGGAGGTTGCAGCGAGCTGAGATTGAGACACTGCACTCCAGCCTGGGTCACAGAGTGAGACTCAAAAACAAACTAACAAACAAAAACAACCCACCCTTATGAAGTTTGCCTTGTAGTGGGAGCAGACAGCCCAAGTAGTGAGTTAATAAATGACAAGACAATTTCAAACAGTGAGAAGTGCCACAAAAATAAAGAAGGATGATGATCCGAGCAGAGTCAGCATATTTTTTTTCTGTAAAGAGTTGGAGGTTAGATATTTTGGTTTCATAAGCCCTTGGATCTCTGTCACAACTGTTCAACTATGCCATTGTAGCACAAAAGCAGCCACAGATGATCTGCAAATGAATGGGCATGACTGCATTCAAATAAAACTTTATTTACAAAAACAGACTGGTACAGTGGCGCATGCCTGTAATCCCAGCACTTTAGGAAGCTAAGGCAGGAGGATCACTTGAGCCCAGGGATCTTGAGTTTGAGACCAACCTGGCAAACATAGCAAGACCCCATCTTTTCAAGAAAGAAAAAATTAGCTGGCATGGTGCGGTGTGTGCCTATAATCCTGGCTACTTAGGAGGCTGAGGTGGGAGGATTGCTTGAGCCCAAGAGTCTGAGGCTGCAGTGAGCTATGATGGTGCCACTGAACTGCAGCCTGGGAAACAGAGAAAGCCCCTGTCTTAAAAAACAAAACCAAAAACAAACAAAAAAGCAAGCAGGGGCCAGATTTGGCTTGCTGATCTCTAGGCCAGAGAATGACTTTGTGGTGGAGATGGAGGGGCTGGGGTAGACAGTGGTTAGATAAGGTAAGGTGATCGAGGAAGGCCTCCCTGAGGAGGTGACATTGACCTGAGGCCTGATTGACCAGAGGGCTCATCGTGAACCAGCCAGGCAAAGATCTGGATCTGAGTCTTAGAGAGGGAACAGCATTCATTCAGCAGCAGATATTCACCAAGCCAGGTCAATATCTCTCTGTGCTAGGTATTACTGCAGGCTCTTTCTTTCTTTCTCTCGCTCTCTCTCTTCCATCCCTCCCTGCCTCCCTCCCTCCATCCCTCCCTCCCTCCATCCCTCCCTTCCTCTTTTCCTTCTTTCCCCACTTTGTTGTCCAGGCTGGAGTGCAATGATGTGACCATGGCTCACTTCAGCCTTGACCTCTAGGGCTGAGGCAATTCTCCTGTCTCAGCCTCCGAAGTGCCTGGGACTATGGGCATACGCCACCACACTCAGCCCAGATTTCAGCTTTCTCTTGAAAAACAGGACTTCCTGGCAATACCAAGTCTGCATTCTTCGCTGGCAACAAATGGCAGCCACCCGCTTCCCAGGGGGCCCAAGCGTTCCTTTTGCCAGAGTCCTTACCACCCCCTATTGTGTCTGTGACATGGCAGTTGAGTGCCACTTGTCATGTATCAGCACATTCCTGCTGTTACAGTAGAGTTAGGAGAAAAGTGAAGTATTTCTTTTAACCAGTGCCATTTTGAGAGGGAAAGAACAAAAGGTGGATTGAGAGGGCTGCATGTTGAAAGTCGATGAGAAACGTGCATTTTTCTTGGTAGAAGCAACGCTCTTGTTACAGGCTTAATGTGTAAAGTGTGCCTGTGACATCTAAGACATTATTAGGAGACAAACCTTTTTGATTTCACTCCCTACTATACAGCAGACCTCACTCATTCTATTCACTGCAACTCATTCTCACTGAGGCTCAGAGAGGGCAAGTGGCTTGCTCAAGGACACACAGCATGTTTGTCAATGCAGAGCTGGGGCAGGAGCTCAGACTGCCTGCTTCCTCATCGTGTGCTTTTTCTACTTTGTCATCATCTGTGAAACTGTGTGCAAGTGCCACCTCTCTCTGGGGACACACCTGAGTCCTCACAGTCCCTGCAAGAAAGTGCAGTGTGATTCTTTAATCTCTCCGGCTGCATTTCATCTTTCCCAAGTGTTAATGGTGCTTCCCATCATGCAACGTTCCAAAAAAAAAAAAAAAAAGCCGGGTTATCTCCCTGGCCCTTTGCCATCTCAGAGAGATGTTTTTAAAAATGATGATTTCGTTATCTTTCCCTGAATACAAATTTTCATTCTAGCAACCTCTGCTAAAGGCAGCTTGGCCAGACCTGACCCAGCCATCTCTCCTTGCTCTGGCCCCACAGCCCAGCCTTCCCATTTATCAGTGATGACGTTATATACCTGGGCTCCCAGGCTGTCCAACCTTGGATTGATAACATCTTTGAATCTTTTCTCTTTTATTCCCTCTATCCAAGTAGTTACGAACTCCTTTGGTGAATGCACTGCTTTTTGCCATCTAGTGGTTACCTCAGAACTTAAAGTATAATTTAAAAAAAATAAAGGGAGGTGGGGGAAATGGGCACCAGACAGTCCTGGGTTCTACTCCTGACTGCTAGTTATTGTCTATGAGATATGGGCAAGTTTGGTAATGTCATCAAAACCTCAGTTCCAAGATCCTTTTCTTTTTTTTTTTTTTGAAAGAAAGGAAAAGAGAGGAAAGAAAGTGAGAGTGAAAGAAAGAAAGAAAAAGAATGTACGAGAGAAAGAAAGAGGAAGAAAAAGAGGGAGAGAGAACAGGATTCTTGTTCTACTGCCCAG
>CAUYLG010046897.1:0-14069 GCA_963573385.1 Cacajao melanocephalus | reverse complement strand
ATTAGCCCTTTGTCAGATAGGTAGATTGCAAAAATTTTTTCCCATTCTGTTGGTTGCCGATTCACTCTAATGACTTTCTTTTGCTGTGCAGAAGCTGTGGAGTTTGATTAGGTCCCATTTGTCTATTTTGGCTTTTGTTGGCAATGCTTTTGGTATTTTAGTCATTAAGTCCTTGCCTATGCCTATGTCCTGAATGGTTTTGCCTAGATTCTCTTCTAGAGTTTTTATGGTGTTAGGTTTTATGTTTAAGTCTTTAATCCATGTGGAGTTAATTTTAGTGTAAGATGTAAGGAAGGGGTACAGTTTCAGCTTTCTGCACATGGCTAGCCAGTTTTCTCACCATTTATTAAGCAGGGAATCTTTTCCCCATTACTTGTTTTTGTCAGGTTTATCAAAGATCTGATGGTTGTAGATGTGTGGCATTACTTCCAAGGCATATGAAAAAAATGCTCAACATCACTGGTCATTAGAGAAATACAAATCAAAACCACATTGAGATACTATCTCACGCCAGTTAGAATGGCAATCATTAAAAAATCTGGAGACAACAGATGCTGGAGAGGATGTGGAGAAATAGGAACACTTTTACACTCTTGGTGGGAGTGTAAATTAGTTCAACCATTGTGGAAGACAGTGTGGCGATTCCTCAAGGATCTAGAAATAGAAATTCCATTTGACCCAGCAATCCCATTACTGAGTATGTATCCAAAGGATTACAAATCTTTCTATTATAAAGACACATGCAGATGTATGTTCACTGCAGCATTGTTTACAATAGCAAAGACCTGGAACCAATCCAAATGCCCATCAATGATAGATTGGATAAAGAAAAGGTGGCACATATATACCATTGAATACTATGCAGCCATTAAAAAAGATGAGTTCAAGCCCTTTGTAGGAATATGGATGAATCTGGAAACCATCATTCTCAGCAAACTGACACAAGAATAGAAAACCAAACACATGTTCTCACTCATAGGCAGGTGTTGAACAATGAGAACACATGGGCACAGGGAGGGGAATATCACACCCTGGGGTCTGTTGAGGGGTGGGGAGCTAGAGGAGGGACAGCAGGGGGTGGGGAGGTTGGGGAGGGATAACATTGGGAGAAATGCCTGATGTAGGTGGCAGGGGGATGGAGGTAGCAAACCACCATGTCATGTGTATATCTATGCAACAATCCTGCAAGATCTGCACATGAACCCCAGAACTTAAAGTACAAATTTTTAAAAAAAGAAAGAAAATCTTAAAAGGTAGCATTCACCCTGGATGTCCAGAAAATGCCCAGAACACTGACTTGGGAACATGAGGCATGAAAGAAACTACCTTAGACTGTTTCCCGTCTCCATAGAGGGATACCTGAACCTTCAAAGTAGTGTTGACAGTTTCTATCTTATTTCCTCAGGATACATCATTACCATCAACCAGAAAACTAGTAGCAAAAGAAGCTTACCCATAGTCTGATGAATTAGGAGGTAACATACATTTCTTTGGTGCCTGTATCCCCCAACCAGCCATGATTATTATACTTTAAATATATAATTAAATGAACACCAGCAACCATCCATGAATGTCTAAAGAAACCCAAGTTGAAAGAATGTAAACTCTTACATTTTTTCCGGATCTTCACAGTAACATACTCCTTGCGGTCGGTTTCAGCCACATCATCTAATGAGGCAACACAGTTGGGGACCACCTGAAGCAATTCCATTATTTTTGAATTCTGCAATTTGAAAGGGAAAAGGTAACAGTAATATTTTTATTTTTCATAGGTTATTTGTTTTTTATCTAAATGTCAGTATTAGTGTGGCTGGGCAAAAAAAAAAGCTCAGAAATAATTACAGATGGAACTTGGGAGGCCATAAAGCCCAGTGGTAAAAGCCCAGCTGTGGCCTGTCCATGGCCTCCAAGCTGGGGATTCCACCACTCCGTGCAACCAGCTCAACCATAATAGGATCTATTATCATCTGCTTATCGTGAGGCTGTTGAGGGCACCCCATATAATAAGTACTCACTAAAACACATTAATTAACCAGGCACAGTGGCTCACGCATGCAATTCTAACACTTTGGGAGATCGAGGTGGGAGGATCGCTTGAGCCCAGGAATTCAAGACTAGCCTGGGCAACATAGCAAGACCTTGTCTCTATTTAAAAGTAATAATAGGCCAGGCACGGTGGCTCATGCCTGTAATCCCAGCACTTTGAGAGGCCAAGGCAGGTGGATTGCTTGAACCCAGGCAGTCAAGACCAGCCTGGCCACTGTGGCGAAACCGTCTCTATTAAAAAAAAAATTAAGTGGGCATGGTGGCACACACCTATAGTCCCAGCTACTTGGGAGGTTGAGGCGGGAGGATCATCTGAGCCCAGAGGTCAAGGCTTCAGTGAGCCAAGACTGCACCATTATACTCCAGCCTGGGCAAGAGTGAGACCCTGTCTCAAAAAATAATGATAAAATTTAAAATTAAAAAAAAAACACACACACTGATCATAATCATTAAAGTACTAAACTGAGAGTTTTTTTAATTGTTTGTGTTTTTTTTAAGATGGAGTCTCATTCTGTCGCCAGGCTGGAGTGCAGTGGCGGGATCTTGGCTCACTACAGCCTCCAACTCCCTGGTTCAAGCAATTCTCCTGCCTCAGCCTCCCGAGTAGCTGGGATTATAGGTACATGCCACTATGCCCAGCTAATTTTTATATTTGTAGTAGAGACGGGGTTTCACCATATTAGCCAAGATGATCTCAGTCTCCTGACCTCATGATCCGCCCTCCTCGGCCTCCCACAGTGCTGGGATTATAGGCATGAGCCATCGCATCTGGCCTAAACTGAGAGTTTAAAATATTTCAGTTCTGTCACTGCAAATTAATAGGAGGAGGCCAGGCACAGTGGCTCACATCTGTAATCCCAGCACTTTGGGAGGCCAAGGGAGGTGGATCAGTTGAAGTCAGGTGTTCAAGACCAGCCTGAGCAACACAGTGAAACCCTGTCTCTACTAAAAATCCAAAAAAAATTTAGCTGGGCATGGTGGTGCAAGCCTGTAATCCCAGCTACTCAGGAGGCTGAGGCATGAGACTCGCTTGAACCCAGGAGGCAGAGGTTAGTTACAGTGAGCCAACATGGAGCCAGAACAGAGCAAGACTGTCTTAAGAAAAAAAATTACTATAAGGAGCCTAACCCTAGAGTGGATTGATGGTGAGGTTAGCATCTCAGTTGTGTCACTTAACAGCTCTCTATCTTGAGTAGCAAGCAAAAGAAAGACTCAGCATGGAAACAGGAACAGAAAGAGCTGCCTGCTCGCCATGGGTAAAGGACACCTCCCCACCGCTCTCCACGTGAGCACGCACGGCACTAGAGGAGGCAGTGCACTGATAATCACAACTCCTACAGGACTCAAAGACTTTTACTTTCATTTTTTTGAGACAGTCTCTGTCACCTAGGCTGGAGTGCACAGTATCAGCTCACTACAGCTTCGACCTCCTGGGCTCAAGCGATCCTCCCACCTCAGCCTCCTCAGTAGCTGGGACTACAGGCATACCACTATGCTTGGCTAATTTTTTGATTTTTTGTATAAATGGGGTCTTACTATGTTGCCCAAGCTGGTCATCAGTTCCTGGGTTCAAGCAATTCTCCTTCCTTGGCCTCCCAAAGTGCTAGGATTACAGGCATGAGCCACTGCACCTGGCCTCAAGGAGTTTCAAATCCACCAACTAAACAAACCTTCTCCATCTTGCTGCTAAGACAACAGCTGAGTTCATGCTTCAGGGATGGTGGGACCAGAACATCATGACTTGCTCCTTCCCCTTGAGTGCCTGACTCTACATAACTACTGGACCACGGCCCTACTGGTGGCTGGGGGGAACCCCTCCACTCAGGCCTTTGAAAACCACCCGTGAGCCAGGCGCAGTGGCTCAGGCCTGTAATCCCAGCACTTTGGGAGGCCAAATTATGAGGTCAAGAGATAAAGACCATCCTGACCAACATGATGAAACCCTGTATCTACTAAAAATATAAAAAGTAGCTGGGTGTGGTGGCACGCACCTGTAGTCCCAGCTACTCAGGAGGCTGACGCAGGAGAATTGCTTGAAACTGGGAGCGGGAGGTTAAAATGAGCCAACATCACACCACCACACTCCAGCCTGGTGACAGAGTGAGACTCCATCTCAAAAAAAGAGAAAAATAGGAAACCCACCCATGGAAGAATGATTCCTGGTTCCCAGAGAGCCACCTCTGACCAGGGGACCGAGGACCAGCCATCAATCCATGCTGGAGACTTCTGGCACACCAACTACACCCAGTCCAGTGATACTAAGGGCCGTCTGTTGCTATTTCAGATGTAGTTTAAACACAAGGGATCCAGAGAGAGCTGTGAGGAGCCCAGGATGCCCTCAGCTCTTTGACCCTTCTCCGCCTACCTGTTCGGCACAGTCTACAGCCGTGCGCTGCCGCTTGTTCAGCACCTGAACTGATGCTCCGTGGAGCAGAAGCAGCTCTACCACGAAGACGTGCTTTTCAATCACAGCCTCGTGCAGCGCCGTGTTGCCCTTATTGTTAGATGCATTAATGGAGGCCCCATGCTGCAAAGAGAAACCGCACAATCAAAAGGAGTGCTACGAAACAGCATGGAACTGGCTGTGGGTGCACAGGTATTCGCTAGAAGACACATTCAACTTTTCTTATGTCTGAAAGTTTTCTTAAAATTTGGCGGAAAAAACTAATACTGAGAAAAAAGATTTATAGACAAAGTGTTCACTGCAGCATTTATCCTAATAGCAGAGAAAACAGAAGCCACTTAAATGTGCAGAGCAGAAACAGGTTTAAAAAAAAATCACTATGGATATCCATGGTTATGCAACCATTAAAAATCAAGGTTTGAATGAACGGGTTTCTACATTAAATAACAAGATAGAAAACAATACTTGGGGCTGGGCGTGGTGGCTCACGCCTGTAATCCCAGCACTTTGGGAGGCCAAGGCAGGTGGGTCACCTGAGGTCAAGAGTTTAAGACCAGCCTGGCCAACATAGTGAAACCCCATCTCTACTAGGAAAAAAAAAATTAGCACGGCATGATGGTGGGCCCCTGCAGTCCCAGCTATTTGGGAGGCTGAGGCAGAAGAATCACTTGAACCTTGGAGGCAGAGGCTGCAGTGAGCCAAGATGGTGCCACTGCACTCCAGCCTGAATGACAAAGCAAGACTCCATCTTGGAAAAAGGGGAGGGGAGGAGAAAACTTGGTGAGGCGCCGTGGCTTACACCTGTAATGCAGCACTTTAGGAGGCTGAGGCAAGAGGATCGATCATTTATGCCCAGGAGTTTGAGACCAGCCTGGGCAACATAGTGAGACCCCATCTCTACTAAAAACAGAGCAAAAAATAGCCAGGTGCAATGGTGCGTACCTGTAGTCCCAGTTACCTGGGAGGCTGAGGCTGCACTGAGCCGTTAGGGTGCTACTACATTCCAGCCTGGGCCACAGAGCAAGACCTCGTCTCAAAAAACAAAAAGGCCGGGCACGGTGGCTCACACCTGTAATCTCAGCACTTTGGGAGGCCGAGGCGGGTGGATCATGAGTTCAGGAGATCGAGACCATCCTGGCTAAAAATTAAAAAAAATGAGCTGGGTGTGGTGGCACATGCCTGTAGTCCCAGCTACTCGGGAGGCTGAGGCAGGAGAATCGCTTGAACCTGGGAGGAGGAAGCTGCGGTGAGCCGAAATTGCACAACTGCACTCCAGCCTGGGTGACACAGCGAGACTCCATCTCAAAAAGAAAAAAAACCACACTGAAACTATACACATTTTTGAAACTCCACCAAAATGAGTTTTCCTTGAGTAGCAGAGTCATGGACAAGTTGGTTTTTCCCTACATCTTTAAGAAATTCTAATCTAGCAGCAGGGACAGAGGTGGCCACTTAACCCATGCTCAGGTAACAGTGTGACACATCCTCAGTCAGTGAGGTGAGACCCAAACCCTTGGCAAAACCAACATCGGAGCCCTTGGGACCGCACCCCAGATGCCAAGGCACCGTTCATTCCCATAGGAGAAACCTGCATGGGAAGGCGCCTGCTACGCTCCTCTCCCCAGAGATCCGGGGCTGATGGGTGGCCCAATCTCTCCATCCCAAGTGCACTGTGGGGGTTGCTGGGTGGAGGCTAACTGGTGCAGGAGTGTCGGCCAGGGGGTGGGGAGGGGCCTCACCTGTAGCAGCAGTGCAGCAACCTCGTGATGGCCACCAGAGCAGGCGTAAATGAGGGGTGTGTTTCCACTGAGGTCCTTTTTATTGGGTTTTGCATTCGAATCTAATAGACACTTCACCACCTACGCCAGAGAAGAAAAACATGCAAACTTAATCAAAATTTCTGTTGTTTCCTGCCGGAGAAAAATTATGAAAAAAATGAAAATAAAAATTTCTGGAGAGAAATCCTCAAATTTGATATTCTTTTGACTTGTCTCTGAGCTTATTAATTTTTTTTTTTTGGTTTGGGTTTATTATTTTTAGACAGACTCTTACTCTGTCACTCAGGCTAGAGTGCAGTGGTGTGATCTCGGCTCACTGCAGTCTCTGCCTCCCAGGTTCAAGCAATTCTTGTGCCTCAGCCTCCCGAGCAGCTGGGACTACAGGCATGCCACCATGCCTGGCTAATTATCTATATTTTCAGTAGAGAGGGGGTTTCACCACTTTGGCAGGGTTGGCCTTAAACTTCTGACCTCAGGTGATCCACCGGCCTCGGCCTCCCAAAGTGCTGGGATTACAGGCGTGAGTCACCACACCCAGCCGTCTCTGAGCTTATTGAGAAGACTCTTTAGGCCCTCAGAAGAAAAGGGACCAGGTGAGGAGGGGAGGGCTAGCGTCTGCTGCAGGGCTGCTCCGTGCAGGCAATGTGCACCTTCCCATGAAGGGTTCTCCGATGGGAACGGACGGTGCCTTGGCATCCGGGATGCAGTCCCAAGGGCTCCGATGCTGGTTTTGCCAAGGGCTTAGTGATCTCACTTCACCTTTCCATCCTTTCTACCCCAGGGAGAGCTGCAATCGCCACTCCAATTTTACAGATTAAAAAAGTGATGACTGAAGTTCTATGCTAGGTGTTGGCGAGAGAGATGCAAGACCTGACATATGGCCCTGTCTTAACAGAACTGATAAAGGAAAATGAAAAAAATATTCACACAGTTTTCCTTAAAGAAAAACAGGGCCAGGTGCTGTGGCTCATGCCTGTCATCCCAGCATTTGGGGAAGCCAGGATGGAAAGATCGCTCGAGTCCAAGAGTTCAACACCAGTCTAGACAACATGGTGAAACCCTGTCTCCACAAAAAAAAAATTATCTGAGTGTGGTGGTGCACACCTGTGTCCCAGCTACTAGGGAGGCTAAGATGGGAGGATTGTTTGAGCCCAGGAGGTTGAGGCTACATTGTGATGTGAGCCGAGACTGCACCATTGCACTCCAGCCTGGAAGACAGAGCAAGACCCTGTCTCAAAAGAAAAAAAAAAGGCAAAGAAAAACAGAACTTTCAAAAAGCGAATCGCTCCAAAATTCTCCCCTGAGCCCCTCTATGGGGTGTTGACTGTTCTTATGAAGTTTTGAACGGTTTGGCCCAGAGCAAGTTCTGTTGGGGTGTAAAGGTGTAAGATGACCCTGGGGACATTCCTTGGTGGCCACCACACAAGCTCAAGAGCCAGCTCCTACTGGGTGCAGAGTCAGAATGACAACCTCGGCATCACCCGGATGGGAGTGGCAGTGGGAGGAAGGCTGGCTCCACCCCCAGGGAGCACCAGGGCTCTGTGCCCTAAGGCTGAGTGGCCTACCATGTGCACCTCAGAATCTCAGGGCTCAGGGGAGCAGTGTCCACCACACCCCTGCAGCACTCCCACCAAGGTCCTAGCCGAAAGCGGAAACCCTGCTCTGCGGCCTGCGACACAGAGCCCGAACCTGAAAGTGGCCCTGCTGGCAGGCCAGGTGGAGCGGGACGGCTTGATCTGTGTTCCTGGCACCTGCGTTGGCCCCGTGCTTCAGCAGGAGGGGGATGAGGTCCGCCCGGCCATGCATCGCAGCAACATGCAGCGGAGAAGAGCCGTCCTGGCTGGTCATGTTCACACCAAGCCCACTGGCAGGAATCTTCGCCAGCTTCTGGGAAGTGCAGAAGATGGAAACAGAAATGTCATCAGTATTCAAGAAACTGGGCCGGAGTGACGGGTGTCATGTGCCCCCCACAGCTCCTACATAAAATGTGGGATCATGGTGGGATCCAGGATGGATTCCCATTCCTTTAGAAGTGCATGACATGCCAAAGAATAACTTTTCTTTTCTTTTTTTGAGACAGGGTCTCACTCTGTTGCCCAGGCCGGACTGCAGTGGCATGATCACAGCTCACTGTAGCTTCGACCTCCTGGGCTCAAGTGATCCTCCTGCCTCAGCCTCCCAAGAAGCTAGGTCCACAGGCGCAAGCCACTATGTCCAGCTAATTTTTTTTTTTTTTGGTAGAGATGGGGTCTTGCCATGTGGCCCAGGCTGGTCTTGAACTCCCAGGCTCAAGTGGTCCTCCCACCTCAGCCTCCCAAAGTGCTGGAACTACAAGTATATGACACTGTGCTGGCTAATTTCACTTTTTTTTTTTTCTCACCAGGGATGTAGAACCTCCAAATTCAGTTCGAGGGGAATGGCCACAGCCCCTCAAAGGTGACAAGATTCACTTGTTATTTGCACCTCTGTTTAAACCACCGCTGCAAGAAACTGATTCTTGGGTTTAGGTGTGAGTAATTTTACTTTTTGATGACTAAAAACATTACCTCTTTAAAAAAAAAAAACCATATGCTAAATTAAAGGCTGAATTTTACTATATGTAAATTATATCTCACAAAACAAAAACAAAGAAGCTGGAAAACACGCACATGCACACACACATACTCACACACATGAAATGAAATACCCTGCATACTTATCAGAATAGCTAAGGTTAAAACATCAAGGCCAGGTGCAGTGGCTCATGCCTGTAATCCCAGCACTGTGGGAGGCCAAGGGGGGCGGATCACCTAAGGTCAGAAGTTCTAGACCAGCCTGGCCAACATGGTGAAACCCCATCTCCACTAAAAATACAAAAATTAGCCGGGTGTGATGGCGCCTGCCTGTAATCCCAGCTACATTACGGGTGTGCACTGAGGCTGCAGAATCGTCTGAACCAGGGAGGTGGAGGTTGCAGTGAGCTGAGATCTTGCCACTGCACTCCAGCCTGGGTGACAGAGCGAGACTCCATCTCCAAAAAACAATGTCAAAATACCAAGTGTTGGCAGGGATGTGGAGCAACTAAACACTCACACCTAAGTGTTTACCCAAGAATGCATATATCCACACAACAGCTTGTACACAAATGTTCACAGTGGCTTTATTTACAAAGCCAGAAGCAGGAAAACTACTCAGACATATGTCAACAGGTGAATGAATCAACAAATTCTGGTGTGTCCATTCAATCAAGTACTACCCAGCAGTGAACGCCTGATCCAACATGGGCCTCAAAAATATCCTGAATGAAAGAAGTGAGACACAGAAAGGGGCATGCTTTATGATTCTGCTTACACAAGATTCTAGAAAGTGCTAACTAATCCATGATGATGAAAAGCACGTCAGGGGAAACTGCTGCAGTGAGGGAAATCTCACAGGAAACTGCTGCAGTGAGGGAAATGTTTGTATGTTCATGGTGGTGATGGTTTCACAGGTTTATACATCTCTAAAACTTGCCAAGTTATATACTGAAATATATATACTTTATATTAAAAAAAAGATTTAAAAACAAATTCTAAAACACCACTGGAGGCCAGGCACGGTGGCTCACGCCTGTAATCCCAGCACTTTGGGAGGCCGAGGCAGGAGGATCACTTGGGCCCAGGAGTTCAAAACCAGCCTGGACAGCACAGCCAAGACTCTGTCTCTACAAAAATAAAAAATAAATTAGCCAGGCATGGTGATGTGAGCCTGTAGTCCCAACTACTTGGGAGGCTGAGGCAAAAGGATTCCTTGAGCCCAGGAGTTTGAGGCTGCAGTGAGCTATGGTCGCACCACTGCACTCCGGCCTCAGTGACAGACCAACTCTGTCTCTTAAAAAAATTTAAGCCGGGCGAGGTGGCTCATGCCTGTAATCCCAGCACTTTGGGAGGCCAAGACAGGCGGATCACCCGAGGTCAGGAGTTCGAGACCAGCCTGGCCAACATGGCAAAACTCTATCTCTACTAAAAATACAAAAATTAGCCGGGGGTGGTGGCACACACTGGTAATCCCAGCTACTTGGTAGGCTGTGGCAGGAGTATCGCTTGATCTTGGGAGGCAGAGGTTGCATTGAGCCAAGATCGCACCACTGCACTCCAGCCTGGGCAAGAGGGAGACTAAGTCTCAAAAAAGAAAAAAATAATAATACATAAAACACCACTGGAGGCCTGGCGCAGTGGCTCATCACTATAATCTCAGCACTTTGGGAGGCTGGGGCAGGAGGACCACTTGAGCCCAGGAGACCAAGGCTGTCAGTGGACTAGGGTTGTGCCACTGTACTCCAGCCTGGGTGACAGAGTGAGACCCCATCTCTAAAAATCACAATGAAAGAAAAGCAGGCACCACTGGGCTAGAAGAGGTTGGCAGAAGGAGTGGATTTTCATTTAATCACAGACACGAGCAAGTTTAGTGTTGTGTGTTTTGAGAAATTACAAAAAAAAGAATAACAGGTTTTAGACGTGTAGGGAGCCTAAGACTTCACCCAGTTGAGTTCCACAGTATTTTGCTATGTAATTAAAGTAGGAAAACACAGGGAGGAGGAAAATGGCAAAAAACAAACAAACAAACCAGCAGTGGAGACGCAGCAAGCTCCCCTCACCACACATAGGCACTAAGGGCCCGAGGGCTTCATCACTTCCCATCAGATGCTAGGGAGCACCATCTGCCTTTCTTATCCTATGTGTTCATAGCTGCCCACCTCAGGGAAATTGTGTTCTGGACCATGCTCATCCAGCAGCACGGGGCCAGGTCAAAAGGTACACATTTCCAATGTACATGTTATCTCACAGCTGAAAAATGGGTGAGGGTAAACTGTAGTCATTTTCAGTATCCTTAGAGTCACCCATACTGAAGTTCTTTTTTTTTTTTTTTTTTTTTTTGAGATGGAGTCTTGGTCAGTCGCCTAGGCTGGAGTGCAGTGGTACAATCTCAGCTCACTGCAACCTCTGCCTCCCAGGTTCAAGCGATTTTCCTGCCTCTGCCTCCCATATAGCTGGGATTACAGGCGCACGCCACCATGCCCGGCTAATTTATTTTGTATTTTCAGCACAGACAGGGTTTCACCATCTTGTCCAGGCTGCTCTTGAACTCTGACCTCATGATCCACCTGCCTCAGACTCCCAAAGTGCTGGGATTATAGGCGTGAGCCACCGCACCTGGCTGAAGTTCTTTTTAGAAATTACCCTGCAATATAAAAGCTAGTATCACTCTGTTTTGTAAAGTCAAATTCATTTTCTTTTTTATTTTATATTTTTAGTTTTTTAGAGACAGGGTCTTACTCTGTTGGCCAGGCTGGTCTTAAAGTCCTGGCCTCAAGTGATACTCCAGCCTTGGCCTCTCAAAGTGTGGGATTACAGGTGTATGACACGGAGCCCAGTCTAATTCTCTTGGTATGGGACATACACATCTGTAATTAGATAGCTAACATATGAATGCATGCTGTGTACACAATACCATTTATAACTGCTTGAAAGAAGATTAAATACTGAGGTGTACACTTAACAAAGGATCTGTATGCCAAAATAAATCACAAAATGTTGATGAAAGAAATCAAAGAAGGCCTAAATACTTGGAGAGATGTATCATGTTCATGAAGACTCAATGTAGTAGAGATGTTATCCCTTCCCAATTGATCTATAGGTTTAATGTAATTCCTATCAAAATCCAAGCAAGGTATTTTGTAGACATAGAAAGGCTAATTCTAAAATTGGTATGGCTCAAACCACTTTATTGAAGAGTGGGTAAATAAATAAATGAAATTTACATGGCAAGGCATAGACCATAGGATAGCCGAAACATTCCTGGCAAAGAAGAATAAATTATGAAGAATCACTCAATCCATTACTGAGGCTTACTACACAGCTATAGTCATCAGGACAGCACAGTACTGGTAGGACCGGCCCATCGATCAACGTAACAGAACAGAGAACCAGGAAATAGATCCACACCATCTATAGCCAACTTAGGTACAAAGGAAAGAAGGAGAAGCTTTTCAACAGATGCTGCTGGAGCAAGTGGACGTTTGTAGGCAAGAAAAAAAAAAAAGAACCTCAACCTAAATCTCACACTTTGAGTAAAAATTAACACAACTTGGATCATGGACTTAACAATTAAAAATAAAAATATAACTTAAAAAAAAACAGGAGAAAGTTTGAAATCTAGAACAAAGCGAAGAATTCTCAGACCTGACACCAAAAGTATAATCCATAAAAGGAAATACCGACAAACTAGATGTCTAAAAACGTTTTTTGCTGTGAAAGCCCGTGTGAGATTACAGACAGGCTACAGACTGAAACAAAATGTCTGCAAACCACATATCTGACAAATATCCGCTTATCTACAACATATAAAGAACTCTGAAAATTCAACAATAAAGCCAAAAACAAACCAATTAGAAAATGGCCAAATGAACAGACATTTCACTATATTCAGACTCAGATCATATTCAGATGGCAAATAAGCACATGAAAAGCCGTTCCACAGCATCAGCCATTAGAGAAATGCAAATTGAAACCACACTGAGATAGTACTACACATCTATCTGAATGGCTAAAACAGAAAACAGTGACAACGCCTAGTGCTGGGCAGGACGTGGCGAAACTGCATCACTCATACCTCACTGGTGGGCATGTGAAACGATACAGCCTACTTGGGAAAAGACCCATCAGTTTCTTATAAAAATGAATCATAGAATTACCGTTCAATTACCACATGACTCTGCGATTGCACTCTTGGGCATTTATCCCAGAACGATGAAAACTTGTGTTCTTACCAAAACGTCTACTTGAGTTTGTTCATGGCAGTCTGACTGATGACATCCCCCGAACCAGTACAAACCACATGTCCTTGGACATTCCACAGTGAACATATGCCACCATTAAACAAATGGAATGCCACCCTGCCATCAGGGAACAGACCTGATTCTACGCGACAACTTGGAATCAAACAGAACGAACAAAGTGAATCCCAAAAAGGCATATGTATACTGTGTGATGACATTTACGTAACGTTTTTGAACTGACAGAATTAAAGAAATGGAGAACGGGTTAGTGGCTGCCAGGGGTTTGCGGATGGTGGGATGGGCGTGGCAGGGAGAGGGGTGGGTGTGGCTGTAAAAGGGCAGCTTGAGGGATTCATCTCATGGTGAGAGAGCTGTGCTTGCAGGAGATGGAGACATGCTGTGTCTTGATGGTGGTGATGGCGCCACAGGTTTTACATCTGTGAAAGCTCACCCAATTATATAAATACATATAGTCTGTGAAATATGCTTCAATAAAGGATTTAAAAACAAATTCTAGAACACTGGGCTAGAAAAGAATGGTGGGGTAGGTTTTCATTTAATCATGGATATGAAGCAGTTTAGTGTTGTGTCTTTTTGAGACGTTACAAAACAAGAATAAGAGTTTGTAAAAGAACAAGGCTGTGTGCGGTAGCTCACACGTGGAATCCCAGCACTTTGGGAGGCTGAGGTGGGCGGATCACTTGAGGTCAGGAGTTTGAGACCGGCCTGACCAACATGGTGAAACTCCGTCTCTAGTAAAAATACAAAAATTAGCTGGGCGTCGTGGTGGGTGCTATAGTCCCAGCTACTCGGGAGGCTGAGGCAGGAGAATCACTTGAAGCGGGGAGGCAGAGGTTGCAGTGAGCTGAGATCACTCCACTGCACTCCAGCTTGGGTGACAGAGTGAGAGTCTTTGTCAAAAAAAAAAAAAAAAAAAAAAAAAAAAGAACAATGAGTGTAAAAAAAAGTAAATGTCACAGAAAAAAAATTTAATGTGAGGGTCGAAAAACAAACAAAAAAAAATGGCACAAATGTAAACAAAAAA
>CAUYLG010046895.1:0-13723 GCA_963573385.1 Cacajao melanocephalus | reverse complement strand
TGGTTAAGTGGAACTTAGATACGTAAGCTTGAAGACAACAGCAATAAATCTAGAATCTCTTACATATCATGCCACTGACTGTCTTCAAATGTGAGTTCTACCAGTGCATTCACCGATATTGAAGTGGAGGTTTGAAGAGCAACTCTCCTCTTCCAATGGAGTACCTGTCTCCATTGTTAAGCACAATTATTGGCATAAACGAGGTTTTTAATACCCATTTTTAGACTGCATTCTAGCCTGGGCAATAGAACAAGAATCCCGTTCTCTCTCCCTCTTTCTCGTCCTCTTTCTCTCTTACACTCCTTTTTTTTCTTTCTTTCACTCTTTCTTCTTTCAAAAAAAAAAAAACTGTTGTAAGCTGTGTTTCAACAGCATATACCAGGCTGCCACACTGTCATAAACGAATGCTATCCAACATTATTATAGTGGAAGACACTTGTGAATGTGCTCTGCCTGAAGCACGGGCCAGAAAGATGTCATGGGCCGCCTTCAACATGGCGTGTATTGTGATGGTGTCAGGGTTGCAAATAAGTCTCAGAATTTAAAGCGTTTTATTTGCTTCTGACATGCTTGAGGTTCTTGGGCATTTCTTGTTTTATTCCCTGGGCCTGGGAGCTGTGAATGGTTAAGGAACTGTTTCATTGCTGCACCTAAGGATACAATGAAATGGTTCAGTAGCTACTTTAACAAAACAGTCAGCTTTTATAGTCACACTACATCCTCATGAAGCATTAACATGGCCACATTTTTGCAGTGAGCAGCTGTTCATTTACAATATGAAACCCTAAAATAAGGAGGAAAAGAAAAGCCTGAGTTAACAATTCAATTATTTGTGTGTGCAGTGAAGAATCAGGATGAATATAAAATGAAAGGTCTATAGACTATGTGGGAAGCAATGTGTCCTCTCTCGCCAGCACTTACTTCACTTCTGGCCATAGATTGGGAGTTTTGAATGCAGCCATCACCTCTACTTTCTGAGCACTCTACTCAATGTATTTGCTCCATATATTCAGAACTAAAGACCATCCACCACACACTGCAATGCTTAAGTCAACATGTTAGGGCATAAAATCTTCAATATTGGCCTCAAATTTATATTAGCAGCTGAGAAGCTTCCACATCAAGCCTAAAACAGCTGTGTCTGCTGGTTCACAAGTTTCTTCTGGGCTGCTGCTGAAGTTGTGGCCAACAGGCCACTGATGATCTGCTAAGAGCTTCTGAGAGAAGCATCAAGGTAGAGAGTAACTGAATAATGGGCAGAGGTCAAAGTCGAAATTTTCCTACAGAACGGTATTTTGTCATCTTTTAGAGCTGGCTTTGACGTAAATGAACAAAGTACTACTGGATAGATGACATGTGCTTTGCAGCCCTCATCAACTATATTCTGGATGAAATTCTGAATGAGACATTCGATTAGTAACCCCTGGAATAAACATCAGTTACTGCTGGGCACTCTGTGGGCCATTCAGTGGAGGTGTGGATGCCATAGGAAAGACCTTGACCCCCTTATTGCTCTCTGTATAAGGCAAGCATGAGCACAAACTTGTCAATGGGTGCCAAGCATTTTGGATTGGGGCATCAGCTCTTCATGGGTTTTGGGGAGAAGGATAGTTGCCCAGGACTTAGAGGCCCAGGACCAGTGGGAAGTGTCTGTTGAAACTGCAGTCCAGATGAAAACAAACATTGACCCATGGGAAGGGGGATTTGGGGGTAGTCCCATTTGTTGGGAGAAGGGGAGCACCTGGTTCTACTCAGCTTGTTCTTCAGGCAACCCAGAGTGAGTATCCCATGTTATTTTTTGACAATGTGACCTGCGACGCAAAGATGATAAAATAATACCAGAGATGAAGTAAATGGTTTTAGGAGAGCCTGTTTCAGCCTGCTTTATTTGGAGACTTTCATTGGCATCTGAGTCCTCGCTATGACTAGAAGGCAATTGTTAGGGCACCCAATGAGTTTAGATAGTGATGGAGATGCAAATCTAGAAAACGGTAGATCTCAACTAAGAAGGACACATTCCTGTGATCACACTGGGGTGGAAACAGGATGACGTGATGCTCTATTTACATTATGACAGAAATGGAAGCTGATTTCTGATCTCTTTAATAAATAAATTGCCAGAAACACAAAAGAGAAAGGAGATTTGGCCAGGCATGGTGGCTCATGCCTGTAATTCCAGCACTTTGGGAGGCCGAGGCGGGAGGACCACCTGAGGTCAGGAGTTCAAGAGAGCCTGGCCAACATGGTGAATCCCAGTCGCTACTAAAAATACAAAAATTAGCCAGGCGTGGTGGCTGGCACCTGTCATCCCAGCTACTCAGGAGGCTGAAGCAGGAGAATCACTTGAACCCAGGAAGTGGAGTTTGCTGTGAGCTGAGATTGTGTCACTTGTCTCCAGCCTGGATGGAATGAGACTCCGTCTCAAAAAAAAAAAAAAAAAAAAAAAAGGTGAAAAGGGGGGTTTATTGGAAATTTGAAACAAAAAAAATTGAATTATGAATTTGGTTTAGTATTTAAAAGAAATGTGTTTTTTGCTGTTCGTTGTTTTTGTGTCACTTGTCCACCGCGTGTTTGTATTTTTAACCCTAAAAAAAAAAAAAAAAAAAAAAAAAACGGAGAAAAGGGAGATTTAAGAGAAATTGCAACCAAAAGCAATGACTAGATCACTTGGGATTCTAATTAAAACCAACTGTTATTTTTAGGTATCTATTGGCAGAGCACAGTGGCTGGCTCATGCCTGTAATCCCAGAACTTTGGGAGGCTGAAGTAGGCAGATCACCTGAGGTCAGGAGTTCAAGACCAGTCTGGCCAATACCAGAACTGTATTTCCGTTTCTACTAAAAATACAGAAATTAGTTAGGCGTGGTGACATATGCCTGTAGTCCCACCTACTCAAGAAGCTGAGGCAGGAGAATCACTTGAACCAGGGAGTTGGAGGTTGCAGTGAGATGAGATCCTGCCACTGCACTCCAGGCTGGGTGACACAGCGAGACTCCATCTTAAAAAAAAAAAAAAAAGCCAGCTATCTATTTATTTATCTGATTGCTTTAAAAAAAAGTTGATTTTAATTAGGATTTTATATGTATCTGGGAAATGTGAACATTGAATATTTTATATTAAAAATATTGCTAATATTTTGATGATGTTATTTAGTTATGTGTTTGAAAAAAGTATTTTTAAGGCATACATTAGTAATAGTTACAAGATGAGATGATGCCTGGAATTTCTTCGTAACTCCACCGGTAAGGTGGATAAACCAGGCTGAGAGTGGAGATGAAGCAAGGTTGGTTTTAAGCAAATCACTGTGAACACTGAGTGATGCACAGTGGTTCATTATGCTATTTTTTTAAATATATTTTGAATTTAATAACAAGCTTTTGAAAAAGAAAATAATATCAGTTCCCTTAGAAAGCCCTATGCGGATGCCTTGTGTAAACAGACATTTAATTAGTCTGGCTTTCTTTCACAGATGGCGGTGGCGGCTGCCCTCACACAGTCTTTTCCAGACCATATGGCCCATCTGCCCACAAGGCAAGCTCTCCGGGGCATCCCGCTGCTACTTGCTCTCGAGGAGGACTTCATCTTGGCTCTGCCCAATTTTTTATAGCAATGATTTTCTCCTAAACAGTTTTCCTGCTTGGGATCCAGCCTTTGCCCCTCCTCCCCATTTCTGTTTTTACCAGTGCTGCCAACATATGCCTTTTCTTCCCAGAATATTTTTAAAACATAAATCTGAATATGTTATTCTCTTACTTGAAGCTTCTTAATGGTCCCTCAGTTGAGAATAAAATACAACCCCTTTGCAAGAACTGAGCTGGACTCCAGAAGGTCACACCATCCATCCCATCCCAATCCAATCTGCTAAATTCTTTCTTCATTAGAACCACTGCAATTCCTTAAATAGCACTTTTCTAACATCTTTAGCCCGGAACCTGTTGCTCCCTATGCACAAACACCTTTCTCCCATGTGTTCTCCTGTAGAATTCCTACTTTTACTTCAAAGCTTGGCTCAGAGTGTCATCCTTCAGGAAGGCTCCCTGGTGGCTTAGCTGGAGGGGCTCGAGGCCTCCCTATGAGACCCACAGCTCCTGTGCATTCTTCCGGTGTTTCTAAACTTTTATTCTTGCTCTCAAATAAAGAGTTAAATTATTTTTAATAAGAGAAATTAAATATTAAGGACTAGAATTCAATCAGGTATGACTGAGATTTGGAGGGCCACAAACTATTATAATGCAATATCTAAGGTATCACAAGAACAAATTTTTAAGAACGAATTTTTGCCCCCTTTGAGAATGCATGTTCTAGCACATACCTTTCACCCTGTGTTTTAAGGATGTCGCTATTTGTTCCTTCATTAGAATAAGATTACCTTGAAAACAGATATTTTAATCTTCATATCCTCATAGCCTAGAACTATGTCTGGTACCAAAGGGAACTCAGTAAATGCTTGAACAAGTGAGCAGAAGGATGAATGAGTATTAGCACGTAGTCACTGGTTCCCAGGCTGAGATCTCCAAGAGAGCTTTGCGAGTCAGCTTCCCTGCTATGCCAAGGTCTAGTTTCCTTTTTCAAGACACGTGATGCAAACCCAATTTCATTTAAAGTTTGAGAGTACAACCTTGGCTGCCACCGTGAGGATCAACAAACCTAGAATTTGCTCCCTCCACCGTGCCAGGGGTGTTGAGTCAGCTTCAGGTTTGACTGCCAATTCCACCTGGCTTCTTGGGCTTTAACTCAACTGGCATCTGTGAGGCCCTGCAGCTTAGGAGGAGGGTAATAGCTGCCATTTAGGAAGAAATATTCAGACTGTTATGGAGGTTGAAGCACTCCTAGATATACTCTCCTTGAGGCTGTTCCAGCGTAGAACACTTAGAAAGGAGCAACTAGGGTGTTTAACCAGAAGAGAAATTTCTGAGAAAGAAAAATGTAGAATCACCAGTAAGTTTCAGAGTGAGCCTAAGCAGATGCTAATCATATTATAAACAGCTTTTATATCACAACAGAAGGTTTACAACGATTAGTGAAAGACAGGAATGGGGGCAACCCTACTTGTTTGTTCTGCTCAGCTCTAGTTAAGAAAATTAATGGAAGCACGGAACAGATGCAAAATTGCTGCATTACTTATCCGCAATGTTATTTCCAGGCTTCTTGAGTGCTGCCTGTTTAACAAAATGAACACCGTCTGGCTTGAATCCATAATGGCAGCTGCTTCTGTGGCCAAATGGGAGGCTTAGATTTGGGAGTGAGCCTTTGGAAGGTATACATGTGCAGGTCAATCAAAGTTCACTTCAACTAAAAGTGATGGAATTAATTCTAAGTACGGCTAAATTTCTTGGAGTTGGACAGGCCTGAGAAAGTAAACCATTTGAACAACACTCTCTACAGCTCCCTTATTGATGCCTGGTCATTTTATGTAGTAATGACACAATGATATACTATGAGATATCCAAGCAATTGTTGAGTGTTTCAGAGTAGAATTCAAATTTGTGTAAGTGACAATTTTAAGTCTCCAAACTAGGTCCTTTTGTGACAGCATTTCTCAAAGTGTGGTTCTAAGACCAGCAGTTTTGGCATCATCTGCAAACTTGTTAAAAATGCAAATTCTCAGGTTTGCATTTGACTGAGAATCCCTACCCTGTAGACCAACAGGAATGGGAACTCTGGGGAGGGGCCTAGTCATCTGTGTTTTAACATCTTCTGGGTGACTCTGATGCACACTCCGGCTTGAGAGCCAACCCTTTATGAGATCAAGCATGAAAAAAAGAGAAAAGTACTTTTTATCGTAGGTCCTTTTTGCAGCCAGCCTCTTGCCAACACACTTCCTTCCACTGCTCCTAGCATAGCCAGGATCACTCTTGGGAGCTTGGAATGGGTCATCTCTGCTACTCTAATCTAGGTTTTAGGGGGAAAAGCTACTGCAAATTACTTAGCTTGGCTTAACACTGGTGAACTAAATATACATTTTGAGGCCAAAATATGAATCTGTCTTCAAAAGACAGATTTAATCAGTAATAAGGCTGTATAAAGGTAATTTGCTTTGACTAGGACAAGCTGCAGCCTGGAAATATATATATATATATTTTAAACACAGATTGGAGCCCATGAAGGTAAAGTACTGATTTATGGTCTCCAAAGTGTGCTATATATTAGCGTAAGATTCCCCAAGCCAAGCAAGAAATCATTAATATTTGATTTATGCTGTATATTTGATTGACTGAAAGGTGGTGATACAAAGTAGACTTTTGATTTTGATTTGACTGACTAAAAGGTAGTAATATAAAGTAGACTTTTGAAAACTATATGTGATAGATTTGCAGACCTCTATCTCTTCCTGGAAATCCTCAAAAGTCTCTACTGCTTTGCTTCAGGGTTTCCTCTCAGGCCCTACCTAGCCAGGTCTTCCAATTCTCTTCATTTACTTTGGACTCAGAAGTAATCAAGGCAAAACAACGGATTTTCTTTCAAGAGGATTACTTGTATTGCTGAGGACCTGGGGATTGGGCAGTGGCCTCAGGAATGCCAGAGCTTTGGACCCACACAAGAACCACTGGACTCTACCTGAGTTACACTCCTGCAGTAACGGAAGATGACAAATGCAGAAGCTCCTGAAGTCAGGATGGTGGCGAAATCCAGAGTGAGGGAGAAAAACACCTACAGCCCCAAGTGTTCCAAAAGATTTGGCCATTGTTCAAGCTGAAATTAACTTTTAAAATATTTAAATAGTAATGACTGATGAGTCAGCACTCACTAGGCCTCACTAGGTGCAAACTTATTGGCGAGTTCTTAACTATATTATCTCCTTTAGGCTGGGCACAGTGGCTCAAGCCTGTAATCCCAGCATTTTGGGAGGCTGAGGTGGGCAGATCACCTGAGGTCAGGAGTTCAAGACCAGCCTGGGCAACATGGTGAAACCCCATATCTACTAAAAATACAAAAAATTAGCCAGGCATGGTGGCAGGTGCCTGTAATCCCAACTACTTGGGAGGCTGAGGTAGGAGAATTGCCTGAACCCGGGAGGCAGAGATTGCAGTGGGAGTGAGCCAAGATTGTGCTACTGCACTCCAGCCTGGGTGACAAGAGTGAAACTCTGTCTAAAAAAAAAAGTGTTTATATATATATATATATATATATATATATATATATCTACACACACACACACACACACACACACACACAAACACAACTTCCTTTAATTGTTAAAAAAGCCATGTAAAGTAAGCATTAAATGGACATTTACAGATGAGGAAACTGATGCTCAGACAAGTTAATTTGTCTACGTTTCCCAGCTTGTCAGTTGTAAAGCCAATCTGGCATTCTTAGTCTTTCATTCTTCTGTTCCCCCAGCTTTGACTAGAAACAGAGTTAATTCAGACTCTCTTGAATACCTCATTCAGCACTTTCATGAACAAGCTACTGTGACCAGAGAGAGAATCATCACTGAAGGATGGAGAGCAGCCAGCAGCTAAAGGACTGGAAAACTCCTGAAGTGCAGAGGGCCCACATTAGTATAAGCAATATTTCTGGGGGTAGAGAATGTACACTGAATATTACCATTCCAAAATATTGAGACAAATCACCGCAATGTTTAATGTGATAGTTCTACTCACCAGCATAATTTCAGATGAAGCATAATATCAAACTTTCAAAATCAGTGACTGTCCTAGGGGTCAATGCTTATTTTCCACTCATTTGTATCTTGATCAAGAATCAGAATGAATGCAATGAAAGGGATTTCAGGAGGTCATTAGAATAAAAATAGTCCTCACTTACTGAGTTGAGTATGGACTGTGCCAGTATTTCTTTCAGTAAGCTACAGTAGCTCTCTGAGGTAGATATTATTATGTAGACATTACTGAAAATGGAACCAAATCTCAGACAAGTTTAGTAAGTTGCCCGAACTCTCACAGCTCAAATGTGGTAGAGCTGAACTTTAAACTGAGGTCTGGTTTTTTAAAAAAATTGATTTCAATAGCTTTAAGGGTACGAGTGGTTTTTGGTTACATGGATGAATTGCATAGTGGTGAAGCCTGAGATTTTGGTACACCCTGAGATTTTGGTGCACCCATCACCCAAGTGGTGTACATTGTACCCAATATGTAGTTTTATGTCCCTCATCCCCCTCCTACCCTCTCTTCTTCTGAGTTTCCATTCTTCATTATATCATGTCTGATTTTAAAACATTTGCTCTTTATGATGATTAGTTTGACTTTAAATAATCTGTGGTCAGGTTTTATAATATGAATAATGGTTATTTCCTCCCTTACTTTGCTCTGAATAAAAATGAATTCAGGTACTCAATTATATTTATAATGTTATGAAGGAAGAGGATATTAGGATCACATAAATTCTTCCAAATCAATAACTGAATAATTTTCAAATAGTGATCTTTTATAAAACCATGTCTGAATGAGTATATATTTTTATATATCAATATAAGAAAATCTAGTTTGGGTAAATATGTCTCTCATGCCAATATTTATAGTCTTATTTTGGGTAGTTACATGCTTTTCAATGGGAAGTTTAGGATTTTAAAAACAGAGCCTCTTAAAATTAAAAAATCTTCTATAAGCACAATAACTATCATAATATTATATACAGGGATTGCAGGGGAAGCGTATAGAGGGGAAAAATGAGGCAAAGGAAATCAGCCACTGAAAATAAGATCTAGCTCTCCAAGTGCTCAGTTGTTTCAGAAACTCCTGCCAACCGGTAGACACAGCGTGGCTTTTAAACTGGACACATTGCCAACTGTGCACGCTATCCATATTCATCTCTGGCTTGGTGTTTTCACTGTGCAAGAAGGTAGCTGAAATCTGCTGAGCAGGGCAAATCATGCAAAACACGTTTCTCCACAGGGCTTTGCCTCTTTACTAGGACAGAACCTAGGCTGATGCTAAAGGCTTCCTCCCTACTTTGAAACAAATCCCAAAAAGAAAGTGCAATTGAAGCAGGCTTGTAAGGAGAAAAATGCAAATGTTGGCATAGAAAATCAGTTGCTTAGGAAATAGAGTGCAAATCTGTGCATAGTTTTAAACGTTGGTTATAAAATATATTTGCATATAATCATTATCAATTGTACTGATGGATGCAACTACAGATTTTTTTTACTTTGAATAGGAACCATAAAGACATAGCCTGACATAACCATAAACTCTAGATCTAGAAGACCCGATTAAGGAAATCGCAGAACATTGCCATGACTTCATTATTGTGATGAAATTATATACAGTAGATGCTCTCTTAACCAATCTCCACTTAACCAATTTACTGAATTAATTGTGGCTCTTCATTCTCCATCATAAAATGTACAGACCAATGCTATGGCATGCTCCAGAGTAATAGGTTTCTTTCTCTAGCCCCTCTGTACTTCTGCTCCTGCTTCAGCTGTAAACTTCAAAATTTAGAGGCAATTATGTTTATTCCTAAACCTGTTTATGCCAGCTGTACTTGTTATTTTAACTACGTAATTTAATTAATCTTATATAACCTATGAAATATGAACGTACTTGTTCTATGAAAACAAAATCCAATGCTTTGGAAAGATTCAATAAGGGGTCGTTAGGCAAAAATCTACAGCCAGGCGCAGTGGCTAATGTCTGTAATCCCAGCACTTTGGGAGGCTGAGGAGGATGGATAGATCATTTGAGGTTAGGAGTTTGTGATCAGCCTGGCCAAAATGGCAAAAACCTGTCTCTACCAAAAATACAACAGTTAGACGGGAGAGGGAACACTTGCCAGTAATTCCAGCTACTCAGGAGGCTGAGGCACAAGAATCACTTGAACCTGGGAGGTAGAGATTGCAGTGAGCAGAGATTGCGCCACTATACTCCATGGCACACTCCAGCCTGGGTGACGGCGTGAGACTCTGCCTCAAAAACAAAAACACAAAACAAACAAACAAAAAATCTACTGTTAATTACCTAGTGGAAAAGCTCTAACACATTGGGGAAAATAAAGATCTAGGTGGAAATAGCATTCAGGTTGCTTTAAATTCTTTAAAGTCTCACTGCATTAAAAACCAAACCAAATTAAAACTGGAAATCATAAAACATATATTGCAGATAGAGTTTAGGGAAACAAACAAAAATACTTGTAACTGTAATCAGCAGAATCATGTTCATAGGAAAAGCCTTGACTTTACCCACAAGATTGGCAAAATAGTAAATTAAATGTGTATGTTATGGATCCATGTCACATTTTGTAGTTCCCCACATTAGCTGACTCTTTTGATGAATGGACACTTTTCAATTGGGTCTATATTCTTATCGTAATCAGATAAGATGTCTCTTATTTCAGGGCCACCCAAAGTGGGCTCCTTGCACCACAGCTGTGGCAGCATCTGGACATTTGTTAGGAATCCAGAATCTCAGGTCCTACCTGGGGCGGTGCCCAGGATCTATGTTTTAACAAGCTCTTCAGATGACTCTGTGCCCTCATAAGTTTGACTGGAGGCCTAAAAATGCATATGCATTTTTATATATAGCCATTTTGAAAGGCAACGTGGGGCATGACTGACTCATCAAGAATCACACATTTCCTTTGTCTTCTTACTCATCCTAGAAGCAGTTCTAGGAATATTTTCTCGGGAAATAATTCAAAAGAAAAAAAAGGCTGAAAAAGATATCTATGCATAAAGATGTCTATAAAAGTACTATCTACAATGAAACAATTGGAAGTAATATAGTGATTTAAGAAGAGAAAAAGGAAATCACAGGCAGTCAATAAAAATTATGAATATTAAGAGTTTATAAAATAATCAAAGTTTATAATGGTAAAATTAGGCAAAAAATGTAGCATCTGCTTGGTTATAGTTATGCCATATGAATATCAACAAAAACTAGAAAACAACTAGTTTCATTGTATTATGGTGGTATTAGATGATGATTTACATTTCATCTTTAAAAATTATACTTATGCAATTATGTTTTCTATAATGAAAATCTTAATGATATTGCTTACAAGCACCATTATTTAAAATTCATACTACACTCTCAACACAAAATTTAAACACCCTTTTAACTGTGAAACACTGCTGCCATGTCACTAGCCAGCTGTTGTACGTAAAACATCAAGATCTAATATCTTTGGTGACAGATGGGCAGTTTCAAAAAATCAATTTTAACTAAGGATGCTCTCAATACCTGAATTATCTTCATCTTTGCGGATTTTGAGCTTCACCAGGTCTTCACATTGCTGGAGGATCTGAACTGCATCTTCCATGGAACAGTTGTCCAGCCGGATATTATCTATCGCGAGTAATTTATCCCCAAGTTCCAGGGTCCCAGTTCTGTTAGTGAATGCATAATAACACATGACTAATGATGAGCACTTAACTGGGCCATTTAAAGAGGCATTAAGCATAGTGTAGCATTATGGTAGTCTTTAGAGGAAAAGAGGTTCAACTGTTTTTAAATTGCACTTTATTGATAACTCCCTCCCCTTTTATAGTCTTATTTGGGTTGCCTGCCATGACATTAAATTGCAGAGTATGAAAAATTTTTTTTCTTGTGTTTTCAATTAAACCAGGACATATATAAGTGTCAATCAGAAAGCATACAGTTCCCAGGAAGGGAGGTAATGGGCTAGGGTCTGCATAAACCCGACTATCCTTAGGTTTTTCCATATTGTTGTATAACTTTTGATCCTTGGTAGTCCAGATATTAGGAGAGTACTGAGAGATGGAGGGAAGACAAGATGTAACAGAATTAGTGGAAGCCTAAGGCTTGAACCTCTGCTATTTCCACTTGCACCTGGAAACTCACTATGGCTGGAGTAGCAAGAAAATGTATAGATGAATCCATAGCTTCTTATTTGGAAAGTGGCCAGTGAGACTCTAAAACTGGCTGTGGACCAGGGTAGGTCTATTGAAAGTTTTTAGGGTCCATAATGAAATAAGAAAAATAACTTGAATGTAGTATGTATATGTTTTTATGTGCATTACTGTATATATACACATATTTGTAAGAGCTGCCTTTTATGCATTATGTCTGTGATAGAGACTGCTAATTGTTTCCCAGCATCCATTCTCCCTTCCCATCTTTCAAGTTACCCTCTAAAAATGCATGCCCCAGACTCTCTGGGCACCCTCCCTACCTCCTGTCTATAGCTAGAAAATGGTAACAGGAGGCAGGCAGAACAAGGTGGCCAAACAGAAGCCTCCACTGATCGTCCTCCCTGTAGGAACACCACATTTAGCAACTATCCACACAAAAATGTACCTTTGTAAGAACCAAAAATCAGGTGAGCAATCACAGTACCTGGTTTTAACTTCATATCACTGAAAGAGACACTGAAGAGGGTAGGAAAGTCTTGAATTGATGATGCCAGCCCCTCCCCCATCCCTTCTGCAGCAATCACATGGCATGGAGAGAAAAACTGTGCTCTTGTGGGAGGGAGAACATAGTGACGAAGAGACTTTCCATTGAAACTCAGTGCTACCCTATCACAGTGGAAAGTAACACTGGGAAGAAGTCAGCTGGTACCAATGGAGGGAAGATTTAGATCAGCCCTAGGCAGAGGGGAATCACCCATTCTGGTGGTCAGAGTGTGAGTTCCAGCAAGCCTTACTGCTGCAGGCTAAAGTGTTCTTGGGTACTAAAAAACCTCAAAAGACAGTTTAAAGCCACAAGGACTACAATTCCTGGACAAGTCCTGATGCTGTACTGAGCTCAGACCAGTAGACTTGGTGGGGGGGGCGGGGGGGCATGTGACCTTTGTGCATGGGGTGGCTAAGTGAGTGCTTGCAATAGCCCTCCACTAGCTCTAGGCAGTACAGCTCACAACTCCCAGAGAGATTCCTTCACTCTACCTGAATAGAGGAGAGGGGAGACTAAAGAAGACTTTGTCTTGGGAGGATCTAAGTGTCCAGGAATTTATCCATTTCTTCTAGATTTTCTGGTTTATTTGCATAGAACTGTTAATAGTATTCTCTGATCATGGTTTGTATTTCTGTGGGATTGGTGGTGATATAACCAGGAAGAAGTCAAATCCTGAATAGACCAGTAACAAGGTCTGAAATTGAGGCAGCAATTAATAGTCTACCAACCAAAGAAAGTCCAGGACCAGATGGGTTCACAGCTCAATTATACCAGAGGTACAAACAGGAGCTGGCACCATTCCTTCTGAAAATACTCATAACAATAGAAAAACAGGGAATCCTCCCTAACTCATTTTATGAGGCCAACATCATCCTGATGCCAAAACCTGGCAGAGACGCAACTAAAAAAGAAACTTTCAGGCCAATATCCCTGATGAACATCGATGTGAAAATCCTCAATAAGATATTTGCAAACTGAATCCAAGAGCACATCAAAAAGCTTATCCACCATGATCAAGTTGGCTTCATCCCTGGCTCAACATATGCAAATCAATAAATGTAATCTATCACATAAACAGAACCAAACACAAAAACCACATGATTATCTCAATAGATGCAGAGAAGGCCTTCAACAAAATTCAACAGCCCTTCATGCTAAAAATTTTCAGTAAACTAGGTGTTAATGGAACACATCTCAAAATAATAAGAGCTCTTTATGACAAACCCACAGCCAATATCATACTGAATGGGCAAATCCTGGAAGCATTCCCTTTGAAAACCAGCACAAGACAAGGATGCCCTCTCTCACCACTCCTATTCAACATAGTATTGGAAGTTCTGGCCAGGGCAATCAGGCAAGAAAAAGAAATAAAGGGTATTCAATTAGGAAAAGAGGAAGTCAAATTG
>CAUYLG010046894.1:0-20708 GCA_963573385.1 Cacajao melanocephalus | reverse complement strand
TGTGTGTGTGTGTGTGTGTGTGTGTGTATGTTTGCAAAATGGTTAAACCTTTGAGCCTGCAGCCCCACTAGTGAGACTACATCCCAAGGCAACCGCTTTTTAAAAAAGGTACAACTGCCTTGGAAAACTATTTGGTATTATTTGTAATGCTGAGGTAGGCATGCCTTTGGTTCAGCAATCCTGCCTTAACATGTAGACCTAGAAAAGCTCTTACATGTGAGCATAACGAGACAAAGGACAAAAATGCTAGTGCATTACTGTTTGAAATAGCCAAAAACTGGGAACTGAAATGTCCATTGATAGAGGAATGGCTAATATGTGTTACAGTCCTACAACTGAACACAGCTAGTAAGATGATGAACAAAATCCACATATACCAACAGAGAAAATTTCAAAAGCATAAGACAGTAAAAACACAAACTGAAAAAAAAAAGTTTTTAACCTAAAGAAATACAAAAATATTAAATTAAAAAATTTTTTATGCACAATAAATTACATATTACTTGTGGATACACATGCAATAAAAGTACCAAATATATTACTTGTAGATACACCTGCAATAATATAAAACCACAGAAGGATACTTCAGAAAAATGGTTAGCTCAAGGAAGGGAGGAAGTAGAATGGACTGGGAAACAGCTGAGGGGGTTTCAATTGCTTTTATACGGTTTTACTTATTTCAAATCTGAAGCAAAAATGAATAGGATAAAGTAAAAACAAAGATTACACAGGAGAGAGCAAGAAGAAAATGGAAAGGATGCAGAAGAAGGGGACAGAGAAGGGGTATGATGATCTTTATTATGTATGCACAGTTGTGAAAAACTAGAAATAAACAGTTATCTAAAAACCTATCAATGGCAAAATAAATTATGATACTCTCATAAGAGGACAAAAACAATCATTAAAAATGAACTTAATACCATCTGAAAGTACTCTACTCAAAAGTTCTTGGTAATTATTTACTCTCTATAATTCTGAACCTGCCAGGCTGACTAGTTGAAACAAAAGACTAAAAATAGCTATGCGACAAAACACCTGCTGACTCGGGGATCTGAAGCTATAGTCAACATTTAATAGTTCTTCCAGAGATTCCAAAAACTGTACTGAGGTCATTTCAAAAGAATCTAGGAATGTACAGCCTATCTGTGATTGATGCAAGAGTTAGGGATTTGGAATTCTGAGGCAAAAAGTCTCCATTCCCAACTAACCACATTATGGTTCTTTATTATACCCACCGTCAGTCAGTAAATGGTAAGTTTCATGACGTAAAGCAGAAACACTCAAGGAAGAGGTGGGACTTACCTTATTAGAATGCCCAGCTTTTATTCCAACTGGAATTTTACTCTTAAAACAAGAAAAACAAAAATTTTTAAAGTCATCTTTGTTTTTTCAAACTTTCTTCACAAATTGTCAATGCAATGCTCTAATTCATCGAGTAGTTTGTTCTATGAGGGGCACATACACACTTAAATTCTGTTTTCACACTATCTCATAAGGTAAAAGAGTTATCCCAATATACAGACTTATAAATCAAAGTATAGAAAATTGAATGACATACACAAAGTCAGAAAGCCAAAATCAGCTCTAATAACTCCTAATGCAGTATTTTTTATATTTACATAATTTAGGTTAAAAACACTGATAATCACTTCTTCCACAAACTTTGTTACCATAGAAAATAAAGTTTTAAAAGTTCAAAATTCTTTGCAATGTATTATGTGCAATTTTAACTTTTGCTCTAATAAAGTGTAGGCAATTTTGGATTACTAGAAGGCTTTTTTGACCCACATAATTAACCTAGAGTTTACCAATCTAACCTAGGGTTTACCAATGGAAGAACTGTGGGTAGATGGAACATTCCTTTTCACAAGGCCAATGATTAGTGTTTGGTTTTAATAAATGTATCTGAATTATTACAACTGGTTTATCAAATAGAACTTTAAACAAAAATACATTATATATATATATATATATATATATATATATATATATACATACACTTTTTTTTTTTTTTTGAGACTGTATCGCTCTGTCACCCATGCTGGAGTGCAGTGGCTCAATCTCGGCTCATTGTAACCTCTGCCTCCTGGGTTCAAGTGATTCTCCTGCCTCAGCCGCCTGACCAGCTGTGATTATTATAGGAGTGCGCCACCACACCTGGCTAATTTTTGTATTTTTAGTAAAGATGGGGTTTCACCATGTTGGTCAGGCTGGTCTTGAACTCTTGACCTCATGATATACCCGCCTCGGCCTCCCAAAGTGTTGGGATTACAGGCGTGAGCCACCACACCCAGCCACATATTTTATTCTTAAAGGAAACTAAATATTATAAATTTTTAAACAATTTTCCCTGTTGGAAAGACATTGGTATAGATTTTTAAGGACAACAAACTAGACTCACTGATTAGGTAAGAAAACCAAAAAGTGAAAGGAAAACAAAGCTTAAAACTAATTACTGTTGAAGGAGAGGTATATAATTAATTACACTACATAACAAAAATCAAAGTCTAAAATGTAGCATTCTCTTGGTATTAAGTATAGGTTTTTAAAAAATGTAAATGTAACAAGGCCAAATGAAAATAATTCCAAGCCTGAAATTTCCCCAAATAAATCACTGTAAATTTGAAGTATAGGGTCCAGTAGCTTGTTTTTGTTTTTTACCTATGAAACAAGATGCTGATTCAATAAAGCATGAAATAAAAGACAACTGCAGATCCAATCCTAGAACAGGCTTCTGATTTTCCTTCCACTTTAGAATAAGACTATATTTCCACATTCAAACACCAGTATCACTGGCTACAAGTATCTTCAAACCCATTTTGGTGTCAAGTATAGAATTTTCAATAATCTGGTTATAAAGGAGAGAGCTGAGAGCATATGGATTTGCTGACATGTCCAAATCCATTGACATTAGCCTAAAATACAGGTTATGCTTATCTAAGTCCAAGAGAAAAGTCTTTGCCCTATTATTTTAATTTATTATACCTCTGGACAGGGCTCCACATGACAGTCTTTTATTGAACAGTGGCCATCTTCTGCCCAGAAAGGACAAGGTCGCTTCAGATTAACCTTGAGAGAAAGAATAAATTAAAGTTAGTAAACTCATATTATAGTTATAGAATGCTGTCCAAGTGTCACTGTGCTGGGCACTAGTGACATGGTAGTGGATAAGAAGGAATGCTTCCTATCCTAGTGGCACCTATATGGTTCAGAATTTTAAATGATGGCAATGAGCTAGATCATGCCATTGCACTCCAGCCTGGGTGACAGAGAAAGCATTTAGAACTACTTTAACGTCCTCCAGCCCACTAATGTTATCTTATTAACGAGAGTTCTCTCATGCACCCATTTATTCAGCAAATAAGAACTGAGCATCCACTATGTGTCAGGCACTGGGTAGGCTCTGGGGGGAAAATGGGCAGAAAAAGAACTCCCCTCTCCCTCTGGAACTTAAAAATCTATTGAAGGAAACAAATTAAATCTTTGCATGTTTATTACAAGTTGTGGTCAGTGCTACGAAGAAAATCCAGAACACTATAATAGTTGTTTTGGTGGATGAAGGCCTCTGAGGCGGTAATATTTTAGGATGGAGGAAGTGCACATTTGGATAAGGCAATAAAAAGCCTGGACAGTTGTGTGAACTAAAGAAATACCAGTTGGGCTGACGTTTAGTGTAGAAGGGGGAGGGTGGCAAAGAATGAGGATGGAGGTAAACAAGGGACAGATCATGCAGGACGTTTTAACCATAGTAAAAACTCTAGATTTTCATATTCTACACATTATAGGAACATAGTAACTCAGCAGGACTTGCAGATTGCCCATGCCAAAATCTAGGTTTCATTCTCTTTCCTCCCTTTCCCTTTTTCCCATCAAACAATTCATTTTCCACTTTTCACCACCTACCTCTTGCCTACACTATGACAATAGTTTCCCTGCTCCTACTTCTATTTCCATACAGCAAGTACAATTATCTATTTAAAACAGATCATATCATATCAATCCTTCCTCAAAACCTTCCCGTGGCTTCCCATCACTCTTAGAGTATATAAACCCTGCAGGAAGTTCCACAATGCCGTCCATAACCTGGCCTCTGGCCTACCTCTCTGACCTCTTCTATCATGCTCCTCTGGCCACACTGGCCTTGCTGGGAACATACCAAGCTCCCTATGTCTCAAGGTCTTTAACTTGTTTTTCTTTGAGACAGAGGCTTGCTCTGTTACCCAGGCTGGAGTGCAGTGGCACAATCCTGGCTCACTGCAGCCTCAAACTCCTGGGCTCAAGCGATCTTCCTACCTCAGTCTCCCAAGTAGCTGGGACCACAGATGTACCACCATGCCTGGCTAATTTTTAAGTAGAGACAGGTCTCCTAGGTTTCCCAGGTTGGGATGGAATTCCTGGGCTCAGGCGATCCACCCACCTCGGACTCCCAAAGCGTTCAGAGTACAGGTGTGAGCCACCATGCTCAGCCTCAAGGTCTTTATATCGGCTGTCCTCTCTGCCTGTATTATTGTTACTACAGATCTTATGACAGCTCACTCTTTCACCTCATTCAAGCCTCTCTCATGTATCACCTCAGCAGAGAGACCATTCCTGACCAGCCTTGCTAAAGCAGTGCTCAGTATGCAACTTCTAACCCAATGTGCCATTTTATATTCTTTTATGGCACTGATTACTAACTAAATGTTATCTGCTTATTTATTGTCTGTACCTCCCACCAGCATGAGGATCAGAATTTTGCATTATCTTATTCTTAGTGCTTAGAACAGTGCATAAAATACATAGTAGACACCTAATTAATATGGTTAAGTAAACAATATCTATATTACAGAGACGGCAAAGATAGGTAGACTGGCCACACAGAGGAGAGGGTGATCAACTCTGACTTTTGGTAATACGCAAAATGGGTACGACTAGAAGTGTTTGAGAGATTTATAGGCAGCAGGGCAGGATGTGCATAGACAACCTTAAAACAGCATGGCTCATTTGGGGACTGCAGGTTCTCAGCCTGGACACCTCCCTTGAGCTGCTGGCTGGTATATCCACCTGCTTCCTGGATTATCTCTTCCTGGACAGGGCATTCATAGTTACCCCAAAATTAACATATCCCAAACTGCACCCCTCCTTCTAGTGCTTCTCACCATCTGGGTAAACTGCAACTCCATTATTATAGCTCCTCAAGCCAAACTCTTGGCAGCTTTTCCAGCAACCCCTGAGGCTCTGGCCTCTGACAAGTCAGTATCTAGAAACCTATGTCGCAAATAAAGAAGAAACCTCCTTGAGCCTACGCAGAAGGAAGAGCACTCTGTGTGCCTTCTTCCCCTGGCTTACTTCAGGCAATAATGCCAGCCATACACTCTCTCCTTGGAAAGAGGTTGGAGGCCTCTGCCAGCAAGAACAGGAGGAACAGCACTCTCTGTGCTTTCTTCCCTGGTTTGCTCCTGAGCTAAGTTTCTGCAATTTCTCTTTAGAAGGAGGCACGGGGACATCTCCGTGACTTGAAAGAGAAGGGGATATTCCCAGTGTCTTCTCCTCTAGCTTGCTTCAGGAACTCCAGACCAAAAGGTTAACCCTACAATGTACATCTGAGACTTCTTGCTTGAACAGGAGAGCGAGCACTCTGTACCTCCTTTCCTGGTTTGCTCCAGACACATTCCCAGCCCTGAAATCTCTCCCTGGAAAGAGGCTGGAGGCCTCTGCCAGCACGAATGCAAATAGCACTTCTCATGCCTTCTGCCTCCATGTGCTCTAGAGATAAAATTCTACAATCTCTCTCTTTTTTTCATTATACTTTAAGTTTGGGGGTACATGTGCAGAATATGCAGGTTTGTTACATAGGTAGGCAGGGACCTTCCCATTCCTGAAAGGGAAGGTCAGCACTCCCTGTGCCTTCCTCCTGGCATGCTTCAGTAATAACCTCAGACCGGAAGTCTCCCCCTGCTAGGAGGGCATGAGACCTGCTGGCCCAGAAAGTAGAGTGGGCATTTTCTGCACCTTCTTCCCTGCAGGCTCCAGCAATAATTCCAGGTCTTCAAACAGTCCAAGAAAATCATTTTTGACCACATCAAGAACCCCAACTTTTATAGCTTTCACTAAGGGACAGGCTGCTAAATCACCTAGCTCTGGGAGTTGATGAAGGTCTACACTCCTGAGTCTCCTAGACCACAGAGAACAAACAGCTGACTTTTAAACTTGCAAACAAATATTCAGCAGTTATCTCCTTCGGGTTAAAAGTCAGCAGTCAGATCAAGAGTACAGGCATCTGCCTCAGATGCTCTCCTTGGTGCAGAGCAGAATCAGTGGGAGATAAACTCTGGCTTTCGGCTTCTCTGCAAGGAAAGGAGAAACCAAAGCACACATCTAACATCCTAATATCTCTAGTCATATCACAAGGGAATGGATTCTATACCACCTCTCTCAAGGCAATAATACAGCCTGACTAATTTCTTGGAGGCCACTAAGAACAAAGACAGCTGGCCGGACAAGCAGAAAGTTTTGAGGAACTGGAATACTGCCCAGGCTGATTGGGAAGAAACACCTGCTACATAAGACCAGTCTAACAAGACTAGATAAGGTGGTTCTTTTATGTAACACACAGAAACCAATACGGAGTTAAGAAAAATGAAGACTTACTCCTTCTAGTGCTTCTCACCATCTGAGTAAACAGCAACTCCATTATTCTAGCTCCTCAAGCCAAAATCTTGGCAGCCTTTCCAGCAACTCCCTCCAGCTCTGGCTTCTAACAAGCCAGTATCTAGGAGCCTATGTAGCAAATAAAGAATAAACCTCCTTGAGCCTAAACAGAAGGGACAGCACTCTATGTGCCTTAAGAAAAATGAAGAAATAATGAAATACGCTTTAAAAAAAAAAAAGTCTCAATTAGAAGTCAACCCTATTGAAATGAAGATACATAATTTACCTAACAGGACATTTAAAAAGAGTCATAAAGATGCTCACTGAGGTAAGGAAGGCGATGCACGAACAAACTGAGAATGTCAACAAAGAGATAGAAAAGATGTTTAAAATACCAAGCAGAAATCATTGAGCTGAAGAACACAACAGCCAAACTAAAAAAAAAAAATTCAACAGAGGGGTCCAACAGCAGACTAGATCAAGCAGAAGAAAGTATCAGCAAACTTAAAGACAGTTCACTGGAAATCATCCAACTAAGGAACAAAAAGAAAAAAAATGAAAAAGAGTGAAGACAGCCTAAGGGACTCACAGGACACCACCAAGCGGAATCATACACATTATCAGAATACCAGAAGGAGAAGAAAGAAAAAAAGGAACAAAAAAATTCAAACAAAAAGTGGCAGAACACTTCTCAAGTCTGGAGAAGGAAACAGAAAGCCAGATCCTTCCTGTGTTAGCTTGCTTATAATGAAAGAAAAGAAATGAAGAGAAACCCAGCCAGATCCAGGAAGTTCAATGAAAACCTGATAGGATGAATCTGAAGAGATTCATACAGCAAGAGACATTATCATCAAACTGTCAAAAGTTAAGGATAGAGAAATATTGAAAGCTGCAAAGGAAAAGTGAGTTGTTACAAACAAGGGAACTTCCAATAAATTATAGGAAAATTTTCAACAGAAACCTTGTAGCCCAGAAAAGAATGGAATGTTAGATTTAAAAAGCTAAAAGAGAAGAAAGGAAAAAAAACCCTGTTAACCAAAAATACCATATCCATTTTGAAGATCCTATTCTTCAAAAATGAAGGGAAAATAAAAACTTTCTCAGACAATAGGTAAGGAAATTTATCACCACTATGCCTGCCTTATGAGAAATGCTAAAAGGATCCTTTAAGCTAAAGAAAAATGTTGCCAACTAGCAATATGAAAACAGCTGGGTGCAGTGACTTACGCCTGTAATCCCAGGCCTTTGGGAGGCCGAGGCAGGTGGATCACTTGAGGTCAGGAGTTCAAGACCAGCCTGGCCAACATGGTGAAACCCTGTCTCTACTAAAAAAAAGTATAAAAATTAGCTGGGCATGGTAGGTGGCACGTGCCAAGATTGTGCCACTGAACTCCAGCCTGGTGACAGAGCGAGACTCCATCTCAAAAAAAAAAAAAAAAAAATATACACACACACACACACACACACACACAGATATGAAAACATGAAACTCGGAAAAGTAAGCATACAGTCAAATTCAGAACACTATTATACTGTAATGGTGGTATAAATATCAATTACATCTCTAATAGAAAAGTTAAAAGACGATCTTAATTAACTATAGCTATAACGCACTATGCAAACTATAAAAGATATAAAACATGTCCTTAAAAACAAATTGGGGGGGAGGGGAGTAAAAGTATAGCATTTATGCAAGTGATGGAAGTCACTGAAAACAGCCTGCTACTAATATAAGATGTACATAAGTCTCATGGCAACCAGAAAGCAAAAACCCTTCAGTAGTTGCAGAAAAGATAAAAGATTCAAGGCATACCACTACAAAAAACAATCACCAAACCACAAAAGAAGACAGCAAGAGATGAGAAGAACAAAGGAATTAGAGACTAAAAAGAAAATAATTAACAGAATGGCAATCGTTTGTCCTTACTTACCAATGATTACTCTGAATGCAAATTGATTAAATTATCCATTCAAAAGACATCAAGTGGCTGAATGGGTTAAAAAATAAGACCTAACTATATGCTACTTATAAAAGACTTGCTTCCCCTCTAAGGACACACACAGACTGAAAAGATAGAAAAACATGTTCTATGCAAATGAAAACCAAAAGAGCAGGGATAGCTATCCATATGTCAGACAAAATAGACTTTAAGTCAAACACGTAAAAAGAGACAAAGAAGATCATTACAAATGACGCAGGGGTCAATTTATCAAGAGGTTATAAAAACAAAATATGCATGCACCCAACTTCAGAAAATGTAAATATATAAAGCAATTGTTAATTGCTCTGAAGAGATAGACTGCAATACAGTAAGACTTCAATATTCCACTTTCAACATTAGCTTATCTAGACAGAAAAAAAAATAAATGAGGAAACACTGGACTTGAACTACACTTTAGCCCAAATGGCCCTACCAGATATTTATAGAATATTCTATATAACAGTAACAGAATATACACTCTTCTCAGTGCATATGGAACAATCTCCAGGATAGGTATGTTAGGCCACAAAACAAGTCAACAAATTTAAGAACACTGAAATCATACCAAATATCTTTTCTGATCACAACACGAAACTAGAAATCAGTAATCAATGAAACCAAAGGTTTTTTAAAAAAAGATAAAATAGACAAACCTTTAGCTAGGCTAACAGAGAGAAGATGCAAACAAAATCAGAATTAAAGAGGAGACATTACAACTGATATCAAACAAAGAGAGTCTACTGCTCACAACTATATTCCAATAAATTGCATAACCTAGAAGACATGAATAAATTCCTAGAAACATGCAGCCTGCCAAAGCTTGAGTAAGGAAGTAAATTAAAATCTGAATAGGCCAATAATAATTAAGGAGATTGAGTCAATAAAAAGTATTTATCAAAGAAAGACCAGTAAACCCAGCACTTTGGGAAGAAAAGGCAGGCAGAGCACCTGAGTCAGGTCAGGAGTTCGAGATCAGCCTAGACAATACGGCAAAACTCCGTCTCTACTAAAAATACAAAAATTAGCTGAGTGTGGTGGCGCAGGCCTGTAATCCCAGCTACTGGGGAGGCTGAGGCAGGAGAATCACCTGAACCCAGGAGACAGAGGTTGCAATAAGCCAAGGAGGCACCATTGTACTCCAGCCCAGAACAAGACTCCGTCTAGGGGGGCGAGAAGACAGGACCTCATGGCTTCACTGCTGAATTCTACCAAACATATAAAGAATACCAATCCTTAAACTTTTCAAAAAAATTGAAGAGAAGGTAATACTTCCAAACTCATTTTAGAAAGCCAGCATTTACCCTGATATTGGACCCAGACAAGGACACTACAAAAAAGGAAACTACAGGCCAATATCCCTGATGAACAAAAATGCAAAAATCCTCAATAAAACATTAGTGAACCAAATCGAACAGCATATTAAAAAGATCATTTACCATGATCAAGTGAGATTTATCCCAGAGATACAAGGATAGTTCAACATACATAAATCAATAAAAATGATACACATTAATAAAATTAAAGACAAAAACCAAATGATTATTTTGATAGATGCAGAAAAAGCATATGACAAAATTCAACATCCATTCATGATAAACAACTCCCCCCAAAACTAAAGTATAGAGAAAATGTACCCCACCATAATAAAGGTCACATATGACAAACCCACAGCTAACATCATACTCAATAGTGAAAATTTAAAAGGTTTTCCTCTAAGATTAGAAACAAGACAAGAATGCTCACCCTCGCCCCTTCTATTTAACACAGTACTGGAAGTTCCAGTCAGAGAAATAAGGCAAGAAAAAGAAATAAAAGACATCCATATAGAAAAAGAAATGAAAATGTCTGTTTGCTGATGACATGATCTCATAGAGAGAAAACTTTAAAGACTTCATCAAAAGATGTAGTAATAAACTGGTGATAAACAAATTCTACAAAGTTGCAGGTTACAATGTCGACATACAAAAGTCTGTAGCATTTCTGTACACTAACAATGAACAATCAAAAAACATTGAGAAAATAATCATATTTAAAATAACATCGAGAAATACAATAGTTGTAACTTTAACCAAGGAGGTGAAAGATCTATGCACTAAAAACTAAAACACTAATGAAAGAAACTGAAGACACAAATAAGTGGAAAGATATCCCATATTCACTGATTGGAAGAATTAAATTGTTAAAATGTCCATACTACCCAAAGTGATCTACAGACTCAATGCAATTCCTGTCTAAATTCTTGTATCATTTCTTTAGAGATATATAAAAAACAATCCAGCCAGGCACAGCAGCTCACATCTGTAATCCCAGCACTTTAGGAAGCAGAGGTAGGAGGATCAGTTGAGGTCAGTTAAAAGTTTTCAAGGTTACAGTGAGCTATGATTATGCCACTGCACTCCAGCCCAGGCAATAGAACAAGACCCTGCCTCCAAAAAAAAAAAAAAAAAAAAGAAGAAAAATAATCCTAAAATTTATATGGAACTAGAAAAGACCCTGAATAGCCAAAGCAATCATGAGCAAAAAGACCAAAGGTGGAGTCATCACATGCCCTGATTTCAAAATATATTATAAAGCTATGGTAATCACAACAGCATGGTACTGACATAAAAACAGACACATCAATCAATGGAACAACTTAGGAAGCCCTGAAATAAACCTAAGAATCCCAAGTATGTATGATCAACTGATTTCTGACAAAAGTGCCAAGAACACACAACAGGGAAAGGATAGACTCTTTAATAAAGTGTTGAGAAAACTAGATATCCACATTCACAGGAATGAAGCTAGATCCTTACCTCATACAAAAATCAATTCAAAATGGATAAAGACTTAAATATAAGATCTGACATTATAAAGCAATTAGCAGAAAATATAGTGGGAGAGCTCCTCAGCATTGCCATGTCTGAGCAATCATTTCTGGGATAGGACTCCAAAAGCACAGGCAGGAAAAGCAAAAAGCAGACAAATAGGATTACATCAAAATGAAACACTTCTGCACAGCAAAGGGAACAATCAAAAGAGTAAAGAGACACCCCATGGACTGTGAGAGAATATTTGCAAACCATACATCTGATAAGGGACTAATATCCAAAATGTATAAGAAACTCAAACAACTCAATAGGGAGAACACAAGTAACTTGATTTAAAAAAGGGGAAAGGATCTGAACAGACATTTCACAAAAGAAGAGATGAGAATTGCCTACAGATATATCAAAAAATACTCAACATTTCTAATCATCAGGGAGACGTAAATTAAAACCATGGTGAGATATCACCTCACACCTGTTAGAATGGCTACTATCAAAAAGATGAATGATAACAAATGTTGACAAGGATGTGGAGAAAAAGAAACCCTTGTAAATTACCGATGGGAATATAAATTAGTACAGACATTTTAGAAAAAAAACTATGGTGGTCTCTAAAATCTAAAAAGAGAATTACCACATGAGCCAGCAAACCCTTCTGGGAATTTAAAAAATTGAAATCAGTGTGTTTAAAAGATATCTACATTCCCATGTTCATTTCAGCACTATTCACGATAGCTAAGATACGGAAGCAACCTAAGGGTTCATCAGCAGATGAATGGATAAAGAAAATGTGAAATGTATACATAACAGAATGTTATACAGCCTTTAAACAAAGGGAATTCAGTCAGGTGCGGTATCTCACACCTGTAATCCCAGCACTTCGGAAGGCCAAGGTAGGTGCATCACCTGAGGTCAGGAGTTAGAGACCAGCCTGGCCAACATGGCAAAACCCCATCTCTATTAAAAATACAAAAATTAGCCGGCTGTGGTGATAGAAGCCTGTAGTCCCAGCTACTCTGGAGGCTGAGGTGGGAGAATCACTTGAACCTAGAAGGTAGACGTTGCAGTGAGCCAAGGTCACTCCACTGCACTCTAGCCTGGGCAACACAGCAAGACTTCATCTTAAAAAAAATAATAAAAAAAGAAGGAAATTCTGTCATTTGCAACAACATGAATGGAACTGGAGGGCATTATGCAAAGTGAAATCAGCTAGACACAGAAAGACAAATACTGTACGATTTCACTCATGTGGAATCTAAAAAATGTATTTCGCAGAAACAGTAGAAAAGTGGTTAACAAGCTGGTGGGGAGAAGGTGCGATGTCAAGAAACAGAAGATGTTGATCTGAGTACAAAGTCTTCAGACTGGAGGAATAAGTTTCGGTGATCTAATGTACTGCATGGTGATCACAGTTAATAATATCGTTTTATATTTCAAAACTGCTAAAAGATATTTAACGTATCATCAAAAATAAGTTCATGAGATGATAAATAATGTTAATGTAGAGTGACTCTACAATTTAAACATAGATCAAAATGTCACATTATATCCTCAAAATCTACACAATTATTACATATTAATTAAAAATAATTATTTTAAAAATAAAATACTCAGAATTCAACATTTTATGACTTCCATTGTTACAGCAATGGTCCAAGCCACCCCCACTTCTCTCTCTTGGATCACTGCCATTGCCCTTTGAGTCTCGCTCTGTCGCCTAGGCTGGAGTGCAGTGGTGCGATCTTGGCTCACCTCCATCTCCAAGGTTCAAGCAATTCTCCTGCCTCAGCCTCCCAAAGCTGGGATTATAGGCATGCGCCACCATACCCGGCTAATTTTTGTATTTTTAGTAGAGACAGGATTTCATCATGTTGGCCAGGCTGGTCTTGAACTCCTGACTTCAGGTGATACACCCACCTCGGCCTCCCAAAGTGCTGGGATTACAGGTGAGAGCCACAGCACCTGACTTGCCATTGCCTTTTAATGTTCTCCCTACCTAGCCCTTATACGCATATGGTTTATTTTCAACATAACAACCAAAGTGATCCTTTTAAAAATGCTCAAAATTGGTCAGGCGCAGTGGCTCACGCCTGTAATCCCAGCACTTTGGGAGGCAGAGGCAGGGGGATCACAAGGTCAGGAGTTCGAGACCAGCCTGGCCAACACGGTGAAACCCCTTTTCTACTAAAAATATAGAAATAAGCCAGGTGTGGTGGTGCATGCCTGTAATTCCAGCTCCCTGGGAGGCTGATGCAGGAAAATTGCTTGAATCCAGGAGGCGGAGGTTTCAGTGAGCCGAGACTTCACCACTGCACTCTAGCCTGGGTGGCTGAGTGAGACTCTGTCTCAAAAAAAAAAAAATTTAAAAAGCTCAAAATCCTCCAACTCATCTCACAATAGCTATGATGGCTTACATGATCCCCTTGCTCTCCTTCCCGTGTTCACTAACTTCACCTCCTTGTTGTTCCTCAAACACGAGGCTTTGCTGTTACCTCTGCCAGAATGCTCTTTCCCCAGATATCCACATCATTGCTTGCTTTCTCACACCCTTTAGGTCTTCCTCAAATGGTATCTTTTCAGTCTGCCTTTTTTTTTTTGATACAGGATCTCACTCTGTCACCCAGGCTGGAGTGCAGCGGCATGATCTCAGCTCACTGCAACCTCTGTCTCCCAGGCTCAAGCGATGCTCCTGCCTCAGCTTCCTGAGTAGTTGGGATTACAGGTGCACGCCACTACTGCCTGGCTAATTTTTTTGTATTTTTAGTAGAGATGGGGTTTCACCATGTTGGCCAGGTTGGTCTTGAAGGGACCTCAAATGATCCACAAGCCTTGGCCTCCCAAAGTGTAGGGATCACAGGAGTGAGCTACCGTGCCCGGCCCTGCTGTTTTGAGCTGCTAAATTTAAAGCTAATTTTTTATTCAGCAACAGAAATACATGGTGCAACGAGTAGACTGTGGTAGACGCTGTAACATGTTGCTCAGATCACCCTTCAAGAATAAAGCGGTTATAATTAGCCCAGCTGTGGAAACGTTGCAGGTAGACAACCTCAGTTAAAAAGAGCCACCTTACCCAAGATTGGATCCCCATTTCCTATTGGCCTTCATTCAATGACCAACTGATGTATGGATATAAAGGCCTAGACCTCTCACCCCAAATGGGGACAACTAACTCCGAAGGCTTATTCCATCTTAAGAATTCCCCACAGGCTTACCTGAGGTTTCCACTGAGGCTCCATCACAGCTTGACTTCTCCCTTTGCCCAATCCCGATTTCTTGCCTTCTCCAAACTGTTGGTCCTAAGAGTAGTCTCTAATTAAGTTCTTGTAAGCTTATCACTGTCTCAGAATATGCTTCCCAGAGAACCTAACCTGTGGCAACTTGTCTAGCTCCAGGAAAAAAAACCAAAAATTCCGTTTTTTGATTAGTTTTGTTTGAGATGAAGTCTCGCTCTGTCACCCAGGCTGGAGTGCAGTTCTGCCTGTAATCCCAGCACTTTGGGAGGCGGAGGCAGGTGGCTCACTTAACGCCAGGAGTTCAAGACCAGCCCAGCCAACATGGTGAAACCCCGTCTCTACTATAAATACAAAAATTAGCCAGGCATGGTGGCACACACTTGTAGTCCCAGCTACTTGGGAGGCCTGAAGCAGGAGAATTGCTTGAACCCAGGAGGCAGAGACTGCAGTGAGCCAAGATCATGCCACAGCACTCTAGCTTGGGTGACAAAGTGAGACTCTGTCTCCAAAAAAAAAAAAAAAAAAGGTGGGAGGGGAGTAAGGGATGAGAAATTACATAAGGGATACAATCATTGCACACTATTTGGGTGATGGTTCCATTAAAAGCCCAGACTTCACCACTAGGCAATATATCCACATAAAAAAACTGCACTTGTACCCCTTAAATTTATACAAAAAAAGTAAAATAAAGTTTTATGGCTCTAGTTATTTTTTCTTTCTTTCTTTCTTCTTTTTTTAAATCACAGCCATCACACTGGATAGTTGTTTTTTCTTGTTTGACTGTGCTGGTTAGCATATCCAACAGCTAATGGAAATAGTGGGTATCCTTGCCTTGATTCCTGACCAAGTGAGAACTCCTCCAGTGTTTCCCCACATGCAAGATGTTAGCTATGCTAACGTCAGAACTGAAGTCATGTTAAGAAATATACATGATTCTTATTTATTAAATTATTTTAAAAATCAGGAGCATATATTTAATTTTGTAGACAATCTAAAAGAGTCATCCTTGCATTCTTGGAATAAAATCTACTTGGTTATGATTTTACATATATGTACATTTGCGCTCATATATTTGCGCTCAAAACTTACATCCTTGATTTCATTCCTATCATCATACTCCACACTCAATCCACCAGAAAAGCTTGCTGGTGTTACCTTTTGTCCACAATCCTAATTTGATCAATTTCTACATCTTTCAGCTCTAACATTCTATTTCAAATCTGTATTGTTTTTACATGAACTAATGCAATAGTCTCCTAAATGGATCCTGTTTCTTGTATTATACCCTTACAGTCTTTTTTGCACAAAAATCCCTTCAGAAGTTTCTTAATCCTGCTTAAAATAAAATCCAGCATCCTTACATGGTCAAGACTCTACTGTTTTTTTAATCCAGTCCCTACCTACTTTTCCAGCTCTCCCTTCTCATTCACTTACTCACTTTCCTCCAGCTATGCCAGCTTTCTGCCTATTCAACACACCAAGCTTATTCCTATCTCAAGACCTTTTACTTGGTATTCTACATCTTTTCCCTGGAATGTTCTTTCCCCAAACCTTCACATGGCTCTTTCATATTAGGTAGGACTTTGCTCAAATGTCAAGTTAGCATAAATACCTTATTTTCCCAACTACCTTCTTTAAAGTAGGACTACCTACCTCCCTGACCTTCCAATTCCCCAATATTCATTCTCTCCTATTTTACTTTTCTCCATAAAACTTATAACATCTGAAATCGTATTTTATTGTTTACTTATTGTTTGTCACTCTTATCAGAGCAAAAGTTTTGTCTTATTCACTACCGTATCCATAGTACCTGATACAAACTAATCATTCAATAAATATTCAGTGCATAAAGGAACGGACTGAGAAGTAGAAAAGTTAGAAGTATCAGCTACAGCAGCCAACCGCCCAACTGCATAAAGGCGTACCGTTACCTACACCTGTATTCTTTGCTTGCTGAATAAGTGTGTATGTGGTATGTGTTTAAAATTAACCTCTTTTTGGCCGGGCGTGGTGGCTCATGCCTGTAATCCCAACATTTTGGGAGCCCGAGGTGGGTGGATGATCTGAGGTCAGGAGTTCTGGACAGCCTGGTCAACATGGTGAAACCCCATATCTACTAAAAATATATAAATTAGCCAGGTATGGTGGTGTGGGCCTGTAATCCCAGCTACTCAGGAGGCTGAGGCAAGAGAACCACTTGAATCCACGAGGCTGAGATTGCAGTGAACCAAGATTTCACCACTGCACGCCAGCCTGGGCAACAAAGTAAGACTCTGTCTCAAAAATAATAATAATAAAAAAATTAAAAATTAACCGTCTCTCTTAGCTTTTTCTTTTTAAAGCTTTCCTTTTTTGCCACTGTTGTAGGCAGAGTATACTGGGTAGAGTATATTCCTTTTTATTTATTTCATAGGTTGACAGAACAAAAAGAGGAGTGGATATCACCCAAATATCCTAAAGTTAGAGGTGAATGCATTAACTAGATCATGGCATTAACCCTCTGCTGTGAGAGGGTATGAGGACGTTTTGGTTTCCTATGGAATAATTTCACTGTGTTGATCAGAACATTTTTAAACTGCATGCGTAAGAGGAAGAATGAGATTGTATGTTGAGTAGCCAAGAGCCACATTGTCATTTTTGCCTATCCAGCTTCCATTTTTCCTTCTTTTGTAATAGTCCCCAATTTCCCTTTGGGAAACAATGACTCCACTTTTATTCATGCAAATGAGACTGTCAACCAAGATGTCCTTCCTTCTTTTGGTCCAGGGGGGTCACATATTCTGACCCTGCCTGGACAGAAATATAACTCTTGGCATAAAGTTTGCAAAATATAGGAAAATAGTTAATTTGATATAAAATTCCAGTGATTCCTTAAAGAGAATGGTCATTAGTTCCAGATTTAGTTTTATCTTTTCTGAAGTATGCTTCCTCATCCTATCTTTCAATTTTGTTAGCTACTCCATATCTTTTCTTAATAAAACTTCTGTTTTGTTTGTTAGCCAACAAAAATACCCTATCTGGGATACCTAAACTATTACTTCTTCGTTTGAAAAATGTGGCTAATACTGATAATACTGTAGTGTGAAGATTAAATGAGATACTCATTCAAATATTTGAGCACTTCTACTGACCAAGCCTGCTAGGGATAAAGAAACAGAAGCTGCAATCCCAAAGTGAAGGAGTGAAAGACTGAGGGACATGACATTATGTAGAGATGTGAACTGGACCTCTTGTGAAGAGATGGTCTTTGATGCAAGAAACGCTTCCTCCATTGTATTATATTGAACCATATGAAACTGGCATATTCAACCATTTTTGAAACATAAAAGTAAAAATTTCATATAGTTCAACGTAAGGGTAGAAAAGAAGCAAGAGAAAGCAGCTACAAAGGCATTTAGATTTATAAATTTAGTGGTGGAAATTTAAAGACGCATCTGTCTTATTTGTATGTAAAATGCGTAGAATAATAGACACTCAACAGTTTATTTAGGTATAGATTACTCTTTGAAATAAATTCGTGAAATTTGCATTCCTAAAGGATTTTGTATAGAGGAGAAACAGTCATCACCTTTTTTGGATATTCCTGGTGCTGACAGGAAAGAGGGATGTGTTCCCAAATCTTTAATTCTCTGTTATCTTTCTGCACAAGATACTAAAATTTTTTTATACCAAAAATATTTAATTTAGCTGATCTAAACCTAGAAAACAAAAATAAAATACATATTTATTTGTATAGATCAGTTGAGGCCAGGAATTCAAGATTAGTCTTGGCAAACATGGCAAGACCCTATCTCTGAAACAAAAACATATATACATATTATTAAATAATAAAATATATACATTTAGGCCAGGTGCAGTGGCTTATGCCTATAATCCTAGCACTTTGGGAGGGCGAGGCAAGTGGATACATCTGAGGTCAGGAGTTCAAAACCAGCCTGGCCAACATGGCAAAATCCCATCTCTATTAAAAAGACAAAAACTAGCTGGGTGTGGTGGTGGGTGCCTATAATCCCAGCTACTCAGAAGGCTGAGGGAGACGAATCGCTTGAACCCAGGAGGCGGAAGTTGCAGTGAGCCGAGATCGTGCCACTGCACTCCAGCCTGGGCAACAAAGCGAGACTCTGTCTCAAAAATAGTAAGAATAATAAAAAATAAATTGTTGTTCTAAAATTTCAAACACTGTTCTTTTGAATATTGCCTTACTGCCATATTTAAAGATTGCTGCTGTCTTTAAACTATCACTGGTTATTTTGTAAAAGTCTACAGTAGCCTATTACTAGATTTAAGAACCAATTCTGGAGCATTACTATGCGTAGTGGTCTACTTGAAGCCTCAGCCTGTTTTGCCAGCTCTCTCAGAAAGGGGTCCAACGAAGGTGCTGCTGTGGCACCTTGTACTGCTAACAATGCCAGCACACCGCCATCAGCACGACTCAAAGGCTGAGTAGGTGTGTCCAGATGGCAGAGCTATGTTATAAAGGAGGCTGACAAAATAAGTCTGTGGCATTTTCAGCTTTTGTAGAGAGAGGAGTCTCTGCCTCAAAACCAAAACTGAAAAATGAGAAACTCCTCAAACAAAGGAAGGGGGCTAAGATTCGTATTGTTTAAAAAGATCAACAGCTTTTCACTGCAATACATAATCAATTCAAATGATGAAAGATAGAAACAGGGTGCCGAGAGGAACTGAAACGGGTTTTCAAAAGGATCATAAAGGTCACATCTGCAGACAGCTATACAGAAACCTTTGATATCAACAGAATAAAAAATTACAACCTTACCTTGTAATAACGAAAATAGTCTCGCTCTTGCAATTTTTTTATTTTGGGGAAGATTTTGTAGGTATTGAAGTTATCGATGCTGTCAATATCACACAAGCAATCATCCAGAACTCCAGTGACCTAGAATTTAATTTAAAATATCTAAATTACTGATGTTTCAACCTTAACAAATCTACACTATTAAATAAAAATATAATTTATTCATTCAAGTTAGCTGGTATTTGCTTATTAAGATATAACATTAATGCAGTCAACTTTTTACTGTGGTCAATAAAATAAAAAACAGTAGAAAGATCAGCTATACCCATTCGGAAGAACATTTTTTTTTTTAAGTGCTTGAAGAGTACTGAATTCTCCTTCCTCTACCTAAACAGATATGAAATCCAAGTAGCCATTGCAATATGAAAGCACTATCTTCCCAAACTAACCTAGAAGTTACAGACGGTAGTAACATTGCTATTACTACCATTCTTTCACCTCTTTCCTTTAGGTTGACATTTATGGAACGCTTATGTGATGGACACAGTATTAAGAGCTTTATGTTACCTCATTTACTCTTCAAAAGTATTCCATGAATGAGGTATTATTACCTTCATATTACAAATAAGAAAATTAAGGTTTAGCAGTCTTGGCTGGGTGCAGTGGCTCACGCCTGTAATTCCAGCACTTTGGGAGTCTGAGGTGGGTGGATCACCTGAGGTCAGGAGTTTGAGACCAGCCTGACCAACGTGGTGAAACCCTGTCTCTACTAAAAATAAAAAAGTTAGCCAGACATGGTGGTGCGTGCCTGTAATCCCAGCTACTCAGGAGGCTGAGGCAGGAGAATTGCTTGAACCTGGGAGACGGAGGTTGCAGTAAGCCAAGATTGCACCATTGTACTCTAGCCTGGGCGACAGAGCCAGACTTTGTCTCAAAAAGAAAAAAAAGAAAGGTTTAGGAGCCTTAAAATAATTTTTCCGGCACCGGAAGTGATCCCCTGACTGGCCGGGCTGGCTGGGTTAGAGCGTCATGACCAGCCTAAAGATTAGACTGTAAGAAAAGAAAATAGAAGCCATGTTTCGAAGACCTGTATTACAGGTACTTCATCAGTTTGTAAGACATGCGTCCGAAACAGCTGCCAGTTTGGTTCTTGAAAGATCCCTGAATCGTGTGCAGTTACTTGGGCGAGTGGGTCAGGACCCTGTCCTCAGACAGGCGGAAGGAAAAAATCCAGTCACAATATTTTCTCTAGCAACAAATGAGATGTGGCGATCAGGGGAAAGTGAAGTTTACCAAATGG